>WNGS01161710.1:0-33784 GCA_020271785.1 Procambarus virginalis | reverse complement strand
CATCAATGCCTTTAAAAAATCTATCACAAAATTATTAATTTATTAATAAATACAAAGTGTAATAACACTTGATATACCTTAAACAATTCAAAAGAACAACTATATACAGTTTCCTTTGTGTAATATATTCAAATCTTTGCTGTGTATGAAGTATGTTTATGTTCGATCCCCGAAGGTCAAAGTGGTTGGGCAGTATTCCTTCACTCTGTCCTCACATCCCAGCTCATCCTAATGGCCCTTCCAAGTGCTTTATAGGCCTACTGGCCTAGCACTTTCACCTCATAATTACCTTGCCTTGCCTTACATCTTTTCTTCAGATTTTTCTTCTTTACAGATTTTGACTTCTCAGGCCTCAACTGTCAAATGAAGATGTACTCACCTAGTTCTAGTTATGTTGGCTGGGGTTGAGCTTCGGCTCTTTTGTCCCGACTGTCAACTGTCAATCAACAGGTATACACGTTCCTGAGTCAATTGGGCTCTGATAGCTGAGTGGACAGCGTTTTAGATTCTTAGTCCTGAGGTTCCGGGTTCGATCACCGGTGGAGGCAGAAACAAATAGGCAGAGTTCTTTCACCCTGATGTTTCTTTTAACCCTGTTACCTAGCAGTAATAGGTACCTAGGAGTTAGACAGCTGCTACACGCTGCTTCTTGGGGATGTGTAACAAAAGGAGGCCTGGTCGAGGACCGGACCGCGAGGACGCTAAGCTCCGAAATCATCTCAAGATAACCTCAAGTTCTTAAGACAGATCATATCTACACTTGAAACTGTGTATGAGTCTCACTCCACCACATCACTTCCTAATGCATTCCATTTATTAACAACTCTGACACTTTAATTTTTTCTAATGTCTTTATGGCTCATTTGGCCACTCAATTTCCACCTGTGTCACCTTGTACTTGTGCCGCTTATGATAAATAAACTGTCTTTGTCTAGCCTATCAATTCCTTAGAGAATCTTGTATGAAGTGATCATGTCCCCCATAACTCTCCTCTCTTTCAACGAGGTTAGGTTTAATTCCGTTCTCTCTCCTCGTAGATCATGCCACTCAGTTCGGGCACTAGTCTGGTGGCAAACCTCTGAACCTTCACCAATTTAGTTATTTTCTTGACACGATATGGACGCCATGCTGGAGCCGCATACTCTAGGATTGGTCTGAAGTACATGGTATACTAGGTTCTGAATGATTCATAACACAGGTTTCTTAAGGCCGTTCTTATGATGGCCAAACTGGCGTATGCCACTGATGTTATCCTCTTGCTGTGGGCTTCGAGGGCCATGTATGGCGTGATACCAACCCACACGTCTTTCCCTCTTTGTGATTCTAGAAGAATTTCATCTCTAAAATGATACCTTGTACCTGGCGACCTGCTCCCTACACCTATCTTCATTACATTACATTTTCTCGGGTTAAACTCTAACAGCTATTTATTGGACCATTCCTTCAGTTTGTGAAGGTCTTCTTGAAGCCTCACGCTGTTCTCATCTGTCTTAATCCTTCTTATAATTTTGGGGTCGTCTGCAAACATTACGAGGAATGAGTCTATACCCTCTGGAAGGTGATTTACGTATATGAGAAACAGGATAAGTCCGAGAACAGAGCCCTGTGGGACACCGCTTGTGACTTCACGCCAATCTGAAGTCTCACCTCAGATTGGCAGACTCACCCCATCCACTTCATCATGTGTGATGAAGTGGATGCATCTATTCACGAAGGTCCAGATGATTCGGCATAATTTTCCACTCCATGCTTTCGCTTCTTGCAGGATCGGCGTTCGATACCCGATGGTCGAAGTGGTTGAGCACCGTTCCTTCACTCCATCTTCACATCCCAGCCCATCCTAATGTCCCTTCCAGGTGTTATATATTAATACTGTCGTGGCGCTTTCATCTCATCATTTCCTTACCTTACCTTACATCCTCTTCTCATAGAGATTCATTTTCCTTCCTGACTTTCTCCTTCACACGCCTCAATTGTCAGTTGAAGATGTATGATGAAGTGGATGAATGTATGACTGTTGAGTTCTTCATTAAGCAGGAAGAGTCGTGGCCAGACTGGGAGGTCGGACCCGGTGTTCACGCGGTCACCAGTTCGACCATAGTCGCTGGAGCTTCCTTTTTCATATATTGCTCAAATAATATTTTAGTTGGTCTTATGGAGTCCTATTTTTTCATCTATTTTATCCCCCTTAATATTTATTAACTTTTTATATATCTATTCCAGCACATTTTACATACCTATTTATCACATTTAAATTATTTATTTAATCATCATGTATTTATTAATCCATTTACATTTCTTTGATACTTAATCACCTGTATTTCTACACTTAATCATTTTTAATAACTATTCAAACGCATATCATTTATTTATTGGACTACGTGGAACAACCGTGGACATCTTCAAGAGGAAACTTGATTGTTTCCTTCAAGGAGTGCCGGACCAACCGGGCTGTGGTGGGTATGTGGGCCTGCGGGCCGCTCCAAGCAACAGCCTAGTGGACCAAACTCTCACAAGTCAAGCCTGGCCTTGGACCGGGCTTGGGGAGTAGAAGAACTCCCAGAACCCCATCAACCAGGTATATGTGGGCCTGCGGGCCGCTCCAAGCAACAGCCTAGTGGACCAAACTCTCACAAGTCAAGCCTGGCCTTGGACCGGGCTTGCGGAGTAGAAGAACCCCATCAACCAGGTATCAACCAGGTTATTCTTTCCCGTTTTATTTATTTATTTAATTATTTTCTATTTTATCTATTTATTACTTAGTTTTCCATCACCTTTTATCTATCTTCTCAATCTCTTATAATTATAATTTACATATTATCAATGAACAATTTATATGGTGCAAGAATACAACGTTTAACGCTTGATGGGAAAACGAGTTAAGTGTTGCATCACATTGCTAATGTATTATGAGTGTTGCAACACAGCAATAACATGTTGTGAGTGATGAAGCGATGCAACACAGGAATAACGTGTTGTGAGTGTTACAACACATAAATGCCATTTTGTAAATAGTGCAACACAGAAATGACGTTCTGTAAGTGTTGCACGCATAAATTATAGATTGGGAGTATTGTGTTACATCATTGCAACACAAGATTAGCGTGTGGTGAGAGTTGCACCACACAAATAACTCGTTGTGAGTGTTGCAACTCAGGAGTGACCTGTTGTGGGTGTTGCACCATGGAACATAAGTGTTGTGAATAATACAACGTAAAAATAAAGTGTTATGAACGCTGCAACACAGCAATAATGTGTTGTGAGTGTTGCATAGTTTTAATACAAGAATAACGTTTTTTGAATGTTGCAGCGGTCAGGTATAACGTGTCGTGAATGTTGCAACATACATTATTAAATTGTGGCGAATGTTGCGTGCAACGGACAGGTATAACGTGTTATGAGTGTTGCAACACATAAATAATGTGGTATGAAAGATACAACAAAGGGATATTATCTGGTGAGTGTTACACCATTGCAACACAGGGACGTTATGTGGTGAGTGTTGCACCATTGCAACACAGGGACATTATGTGGTGAGTGTTACACCATTGCAACACAGGGACATTATGTGGTGAGTGTTGCACCATTGCAACACAGGGACATTATGTGGTGAGTGTTACACCATTGCAACACAGGGACGTTATGTGGTGAGTGTTGCACCATTGCAACACAGGGACGTTATGTGGTGAGTGTTGCACCATTGCAACACAGGGACGTTATGTGGTGAGTGTTGCACCATTGCAACACAGGGACATTATGTGGTGAGTGTTACACCATTGCAACACAGGGACGTTATGTGGTGAGTGTTACACCATTGCAACACAGGGACATTATGTGGTGAGTGTTGCACCATTGCAACACAGGGACATTATGTGGTGTGTGTTACACCATTGCAACACAGGGACATTATGTGGTGAGTGTTACACCATTGCAACACAGGGACATTATGTGGTGAGTGTTACACCATTGCAACACAGGGACATTATGTGGTGAGTGTTACACCATTGCAACACAGGGACATTATGTGGTGAGTGTTACACCATTGCAACACAGGGACATTATGTGGTGAGTGTTACACCATTGCAACACAGGGACATTATGTGGTGAGTGTTACACCATTGCAACACAGAGACGTTATGTGGTGAGTGTTGCACCATTGCACCACAGAAATAGTGTGATGCAACTCTCACATTATATTATTTTTCTGTTGCAACGTTCTCAACAAATAAGTTAGTCATGTGTTGCAACACTCACAACACATTATTTCTGTGTTGCAACAATAACAACTCTCTCCTGTATTGCAATGCTCACAACACGCTATTCTGTTGGTGTTGCGAAGCTCTCAACATGTGTGAATGTATTCGTGTTATGTCTGAATATGTATTGCAATGCTCACAACACGCTATTCTGTTGGTGTTGCGAAGCTCTCAACATGTGTGAATGTATTCGTGTTATGTCTGAATATTTGTTGTATGTGTACAAGTAGATTTTCGTTCATAGCTCCGTTCTCATTATACATTTCATTCCTCAAGCATCAATATAGAAATATAATCAATAATATAATGAAGCCTGCGAGATTATGTTAGAAATATACATATATTTCCTCTGTACACAAAAGGAGTATACATGTCATTACCATAAATATTACCTCAATGCCTGAACTAATACTATAATATTAACATAATTACCGTAGCTATTATTATAAATTGTCTCAAGTCTTCAATATAGAAAAATTACTTGAAGGACTTTTTTTATTAAAAGTTTAAGGTAAGTATTTGAACCTTACGAGTTTAAACACACTATGAAGTCAAGTTCCATCGATTTGTTGCTTCTTTCTTTCTGCACTTGCGGCGAGCTAGAAGTAAAATAACAATTAAACCCATAAACGCCAAATACACTGTAATTTATTTTTTCTAATCATACAGATAAAATTCCTGCTATGATCATTACAAGAAAATTAAATTGAAAAGTAAATAATCAGCTATAATCCTCTGTAACACTTAACACTGATAACTAGGGTGAGTACATCTAGGTGAGTACATCTAGGTGAGCACATCTAGGTGAGTACATCTAGGTGAGCACATCTAGGTGAGTACATCAAGGTGAGCACATCTAGGTGAGCACATCTTAGGTGAGCAAATCTAGGTGAGCATATCTAGGTGAGCACATCTAGGTGAGCACATCTAGGTGAGCACATCTAGGTGAACACATCTAGGTAAGCACATCTAGGTGAGCAGATCTAGGTGAACACATCTAGGTGAGCACATCTAGATGAGCACATCTAGGTGAGCACATCTTGGTGAGCACATCTAGGTGAGCACATCTAGGTGAACACATCTAGGAGAGCACATCTAGGTGAGCACATCTAGGAGAGTATATCTAGGTGAGTACATCTAGGTGAGCACATCTAGGTGAACACATCTAGGTGAGCACATCTAGGTGAGTACATCTAGGTGAGCACATCTAGGTGAGTACCTCTAGGTGAGCACATTTAGGTGAGCACATCTAGGTGAGCACATCTAGGTGAGCACATCTAGGTGAGAACATCTAGGTGAGTACATCTAGGTGAGCACATCTAGGTGAGCACATCTAGGTGAGCACATCTAGGTGAGTACATCTAGGTGAGCACATCTAGGTGAGCACATCTAGGTGAGCNAATATATATAAATATATATAAATATATTAAATATATATATATATATATATATTATATATATATATATATATATATATATATATATATATTATAATATATATATATATATATATATATATATATATATATATATATATAATATATATATATATATATATATATATTAGTAGCAGTCTTTCCTGTAGACATATATTATTAAATATGACCGATAAAGTAAGATTAATAGTTCTAACACGAATTTTCTCAATATTTCTTATGTTTCTTTTCACTGTCAATGGTAATTGAAAAATCAATTCTCCAAAATTCATTTTTCTTTCTAGTCTGACGTGACACTTGAACACGTTTCGTAATAACTTATTACATTTTCAAAGACTTTTAGTTTACACACACACAACTGTAACCTGCAAACACTAAACAGAGTTCTTACTATGCTATGGTTTAAACAGTTTTAATTTTATACCCGCATTTTGGGTGAGGTGATATGTTACAACATTTTTCGATGAGGTGAACAAAACTTTTAACACAGGACAGAACACGAAACAATGGGTATTAAGTTGGTAAATTGAAGGTAAAAATGGAAGTAACTGCAAAGGGCCTATTGGCCCATATTTCTTGATGCTTCTATATTGGAGCGGAGTCTTGAAGTGGGTAGAATATAGTTGTTCATTAATTGGCTGTTGATTGCTGGTGTTGACTTCTTGATGTGTAGTGCCTTGCAGATGTAAAGCCGCCTGCTGTCGCTCTATCTATCGATGATTTCTGTGTTGTTTGCTAAGATTTCTCTGGTGATGGTCTGGTTGTGGGAAGAGATTATATGTTCCTTAATGGAGCCCTGTTGCTTATGCATCGTTAATCGCCTGGAAAGAGATGTTGTTGGCTTGCCTATATACTGAGTTCTTTCAGGCTTACAGTCCCCAAGTGGGCATTTGAAGGCACAGACGACGTTGGTCTCTTTTAAAGCGTTCTGCTTAGTGTCTGGAGAGTTTCTCATGAGTAGGCTGGCCGTTTTTTTGGTTTTATAGTAAATCGTCAGTTGTATCTTCTGATTTTTGTCTGTAGGGATAACGTTTCTATTAACAATATCTTTCTGGAACCTTTCATCCGTTTTGTGAGCTGTGGAAAAGAAGTTCCTGTAAAATAGTCTAATAGGGGGTATAGGTGTTGTGTTAGTTGTCTCTTCAGAGGTTGCATGGCGTTTCACCTTCCTTCTTATGATGTCTTCAACGTAACCATTGGAGAAGCCATTGTTGAATAGGACCTGCCTTACCCTACAGAGTTCTTCATCGACTTGCTTCCATCCTGGGCTGTGGCTGAGAGCACGGTCGACATAAGCATTAACAACACTCCTCTTGTACCTGTCCGGGCAGTCACTGTTGGCATTTAGGCACATTCCTATGTTTGTTTCCTTAGTGTAGACTGCAGTGTGGAAACCTCCGCTCCTTTCCATGACTGTTACATCTAGAAAGGGCAGCTTCCCCTCCTTCTCCATCTCGTAAGTGAAACGCAACACAAAAAGGTCTTAGTCGATATGAACTTGAAACCAGCCATATACTGCAGGTATGTTGACGACATTTTTACACAGGTACCTGATGTCAGACATCTGCAGGAGCTGCAGGAGGCATTTGAGCAGAATTCTGTGTTGCGTTTCACTTACGAGATGGAGAAGGATGGGAAACTACCCTTTCTAGATGTAACAGTCATGGAAAGGAGCGGAGGTCTCCACACTGCAGTCTACACTAAGGAAACAAACATAGGAATGTGCCTCAATTCCAACAGTGACTGCCCAGACAGGTACAAGAGGAGTGTTGTTAACGCTTACGTCGACCGTGCTCTCAGCCACAGCTCAGGATGGAAGCAAGTCGATGAAGAACTCTGTAGGGTAAGGCAGGTCCTATTCAACAATGGCTTCTCCAATGGTTACGTTGAAGACATCATAAGAAGGAAGGTGAAACGCCATGCAACCTCTGAAGATACAACTAACACAACACCTATACCCCCTATTAGACTATTTTACAGGAACTTCTTTTCCACAGCTCACAAAACGGATGAAAGGTTCCAGAAAGATATTGTTAATAGAAACGTTATCCCTACAGACAAAAATCAGAAGATACAACTGACGATTTACTATAAAACCAAAAAAACGGCCAGCCTACTCATGAGAAACTCTCCAGACACTAAGCAGAACGCTTTAAAAGAGACCAACGTCGTCTGTGCCTTCAAATGCCCACTTGGGGACTGTAAGCCTGAAAGAGCTCAGTATATAGGCAAGCCAACAACATCTCTTTCCAGGCGATTAACGATGCATAAGCAACAGGGCTCCATTAAGGAACATATAATCTCTTCCCACAACCAGACCATCACCAGAGATGACTTAACAAAAAACACTGAAATCATCGATAGATACAGCGATAGCAGGCGGCTTGATATCTGCGAGGCACTACACATTAAGAAGTCAACACCACCAATCAACAGCCAATTAATACACAACTATATTCTACCCACTTCAAGACTCCGCACCAGTATAGAAGCATCAAGAAATATGGGCCAATAGGCCTTCTGCAGTTTCTTCCTTTCTTCCCCTTTAACTTTACCCAAAATATTACCCCATATTTCGTGTTCTATCCTGTGTTGAACGTTTGTTTTCACCTCATCCAAAACTGTTGTAACATATCACCTCACCCAAATGCAGGTACATAAAATAAAAAGCCGTTTGAATTATAGCATAGTAAGAAATCTGTTTAGTTTACACACACACACAACTATAACCTGCAAACACTAAAGTCTTTAAAAATGTAATAAGTTATTACAAAACGCGTTCAAGTTTCGCGTCAGACTAGAAATAAAAATGAATTTTGGAGAACTGATTTTTCAGTTACCATCGACAGTGAAAAGAAACATAAGAAATATTGAGAAAATTCGTGTTAGAATTATTAATCTTACTTTTTCGGTCATATTTAATAATATATGTCTACAGGAAAGACTGCTCCCAAAATACTAATATATATATATATATATATATATATATATATATATATATATATATATATATATATATATATATATATATATATATATATATATATACATTTACATTACTTTCACTTATTCAAACTGTTTAACCCCTATGCATTTGGGTATAGTTCATGTGTCTTGCAGTCGTAAATAAATAATAAATGTAGCCTTGCCAATATAAATTGTCTAGGGATGAAATAAACGACTGCTCCAAAAACCGCTTCAGTACATCATTCAGTCTCAACAAATACCATTTGTTGCTTACAGTATGTTGGTTGGTGAGTGTTTATGACTCACATGTTGCTTACAGTAACGTGGTGGGTGAGTGTTTATGACTCACATGTTGCTTACAGTAACGTGGTTGGTGAGTGTTTATGACTCACATGTTACTTACAGTATGTTGGTGGGTGAGTGTTTATGACTCACATGTTGCTTACAGTAACGTGGTGGGTGAGTGTTTATGACTCACATGTTGCTTACAGTAACGTGGTGGATGAGTGTTCATGATTCTTACGTTGGTTACAGTTAGGCAGTGGATGAGTGCTTATGGTTCTAATG
Source organism: Procambarus virginalis (assembly GCA_020271785.1). Lineage (NCBI taxonomy): Eukaryota > Metazoa > Arthropoda > Malacostraca > Decapoda > Cambaridae > Procambarus > Procambarus virginalis. The sequence continues at coordinate 24,558 of WNGS01161710.1, read as the reverse complement.
TTATATTAAAGCTAGATATGATGTGTTTTACAACTTCAGTCCGAGTCGTTAAACCTTATTGAAAATCTGATGTAATTTGGAATGTTCTATTGAAGTACACATCAAAGCAGCACTTGCATGCTCATTTTAATGTTTGAGTGACTGTATGCGTTGGTGTATATGTGCACTAATTATGCCTGGACCTTGCATATATAGACATAATTTACGTTACTTTCACATATTCAAACACATTCCATGGTTCATGAACAGTAACAATTCAACAAATATTATTCAAATATAGTTAAGTAAATACTTATTTACTTATACTTAATTATACTTAATTATACTTACTTTACTTATTTGGTAACTCACTAACCAGCACAAAACAAGCAACACACTTAATTTCATTTTGTTTTAAGATTGTTGGTGTTTATGCAAGATAAGATCTGTGTTCATGAAAGAGTAATCAGAAGCCGTCGTAACTCAGCTGTGGGAGCGTCCTCCGCGGCATCGCAGTCCAGAGTTCCACCCTTAGTTCATGTTATTCGGCTTATTTTCATGTTTAAGCAATAAATGTTCTGTTCTTGTTTGTTTCATTCCTAAGATGTGAGAATTATTTTGGAAAGCAAATTGTAAATTATCAGACAAACTGGAGAGAACAATGCAAAGCAAATCAATATAAAATATTCAAATTTTTCTAAAAATTACCTACACGAAATTATCTAATATTAAGGACCTGCCTGAAACGCTTTACGCTGTTAGGGGATTTACAAGAATGAAAAACCATCAATGCTACTGATGTTTATCTCAAACCCAATATTCCTTCTTGTATATATAAATAAATAAATATTGACGTGACTGTGGAATATTAGAAAGTCAGGGACACTGCGTTGCCTAGATTGGTCTTTTGGTCACCTAAACGTTTCTCACAACTTTGATGTAAATTATCTATCCATGTGCGCGTGTACCATCCTAGCAGTCTTCACCTTGTTGAGTTAAGAGAATCAAGAGATAGCTTTCTAGCCTATATTGTTCCTGGTGCCTTCTCTTCGTCTCACCTCTGATTAGTGCTTTGCATTTGTCAGTTTTCAATGAAAGTAACCACATGTCTGACCATAATACAGGCAGCTACCCCTTCTCTTTTCTTCCCTTACTTTTATCATTTTTATTTAAGCATATCACTCATAAATTCGAAGGGCATTACCTGCCTTAACTGAACCCATGCTGATGCTTTAAGAGAACTTTTCATTTTTAAGTGTTCCAAGAGACGTTTCCTTGCAAGCTTCTCTAGCGCCTAACTGAGAATGGTCGATAATGAAGTTACTGTGTAGTTTAGTAGCTCCTGTGTCCTTTCATTCTGGCACATTGGCTGTTTTCCATTACTTTGGCAACTCGCTCTTTTTCACTGACGAGTCGAAAAGTTAATGGGAGTCTCAAGTCCGCAGCTACATCTTTCAGTCTCCACTAATACCATTTGTTGTTTAGAGTGTGCTTACCCAATTGTGCTTGCAGGGGATGAGCTCTGGCTCTTTGGTCCCACCTCTCAACTGTCAATCAAGTAATGTACAGGTTCCTGAGCCTACTGGGGTCTATCATATCTACACTTGAAGCTGTGTATGGAGTCAGCCTGCACCACCTCACTTCCTAATGCATTCCATTTGTCTACTACTCTGACACTGAAAAAATTCTTTCTAACGTCTCTTTGGCTCATTTGGGCACTCAATTTCCACCTGTGTCCCCTAGTGCATGTGCCCCTGTTACGGCCCTTATGGGATGCAACTGGGTTCTTTTCAGATGGTATTAGAGTTTGGGTATCTGGCCCCAAGTTAGTAGAGGCTTTCAAGGGGTGAGCTCAGTAATGCAAGTAAAATGAAAAGGGGAGGCACATTAAACACACAAGTTCGTCACTTTATACTATGTATAATTAGTCTTCCCACCACCATAGATATATAAAAGTCATGTTGACCAGACCACACACTAGAAGTTGAAGGGACGGCGACGTTTCGGTCCGTTCTGGACCATTCTCAAGTCGCTTGTGACTTGACACAAGCGACTTGAGAATGGTCCAGGACGGACCGAAACGTCGTCGTCCCTTCAACTTCTAGTGTGTGGTCTGGTCAACATCAGCCACGTTATTGACTCATCGCCTGCATAAAAGTCATAAACGGGAAATATCACTACACAATGTACATCATCGTCTCACTCTGAAGACGCTGAATACTTGGCGAAGCTCACTCCGTGCAGTCTTGCCTGGTTTCCTATTCTGCAATACTACTCTCTGCAAGTACCAGGAAACCACGGTGTACCCTGGCCACAGGCTAGCCAAATCACAATTCCACTGGGTGCTTCATCGTGAAGGCCCACAACCACAGTCCAGCCTGTAGCTGGCAGGTACCAATCAGCCTCACGCTGTTAGGCCACTTCACGAGCGAATACTAGGGTTGCGAGCCCTAGGCAGGAGCCTCGTGTAACTCGCTGGTTACTCTCCTCGTTCGGCACCACAGTCGGCCGTCTCTTCCACCAGCCAGCCCTGGGTACGGCGAATCCTGTTACTGCCACTCCTCAGGCAGACAGTTGAACACTCTACAGTTCTCGTCCGGTAGTGGCTCACTACTTCTATGAAGCAGACTGGTGAAGAGACCTTGGCTGCCTTGAGTCGACTCACTCTTCCTGCATCACAGCAGCCCTATGTTTACTCTGTGAAAGCAGACACGTCATCAGTACTGAGACACTACATGGGAACCACTAGGAAACATCACTTACTGGCTTATACACAAACGTACAGCTTCTAGCTCAATAGATGGCGCTGATGTTCTGAGCACCACCTCACCAGAGGTCAGCACTAGCTACATCACGAGCTAACAGGACAAGAATCCAGCATGTCGAGCTGGCATATTCCTGCCACCACCAGATGGCGTCGTCCATTTCGTGGGGGTTTCGGGAGCGGACTCACAGATGGCGTTGACGTCACTGCTTCGTGCTCTGATGATGATCTTTGGTTCGTAACAGCCCCTTGTGGTAAATAGTCTGTGTTTATTTACCCTATCAATTCCACTGACAATCTTGTATGTGGTGATCAATGTCCCCTCTAACTCTTCTGTCTTCCAGTGACATGAGGTTAAATTTCCGTAGTCTCTTCTCGTAGCTCATACCCCTCAGTTCGGGTACTAGTCTGGTGGTAAACCTTTGAACCTTTTCCAGTTTAGTCTTAAGCTTGACTAGATATGGACTCCATGCTGGAGCCGCATACTCCAGGATTGGTCTGACATATGTGGCATACAAAATTCTGAAAGATTCCTTACAAAAGTTTTTAAAGGCCGTTCTTATGTTATATCAACCCCCAGGTCCTTCTCTCTCTCTGACTCTTGAAGTATTTCATCTCCCAAATGATACCTTGTATTTGGTCTCCTGCTCCCTAAACCTATCTTCATTACATTGGATTTGCTTGGGTTAAATTCTAACAACCATTTGTTCGACCATTCCTGCAGCTTGTCCAGGTCTTTTTGAAGCCTCAAGCTGTCCTCCTCTGTCTTAATCCTTTTCATAATTTTGACTTCGTCAGCAAACATTGAGAGGAATGAGTCTATACCCTCTGGGAGATCATTTACGTATATCAGAAACAGGATAGGTCCGAGTTCAGAGCCCTGTGGGACTCCACTAGTGACTTCTGCCAATCTGAGGTCTCGCCCTTCACTGTAACTCTCTGCTTCCTATTGCTTAGGTACTCCCTTATCCAGTGGAGCGCCCTACCAGTTACTCCTGCCTGTTTCTCCAGCATATGCAACAGCCTTTTATAGGGTACTGTGTCAAAGGCTTTCCGACAGTCTAAAAAAATGCAGTCCGCCCATCCTTCTATTTCTTCCTTAATCCTTGTCACCTGATCATAGAATTCTATCAAGCCTGTAAGACAAGATTTACCCTCCCTGAACCCATGTTGATGGGTTGTCACGAAGTCTCTTCTCTCCAGATGTGTTACTAGGTTTTTTCTCACAATCTTCTCCATCACCTTGCATGGTATACAAGTTAAGGACACTGGCCTGTAGTTCAGTGCCTCTTGTCTGTCACCCTTTCTGTATTTTGGGACTATATTAGCCGTCTTCTATATTTCTGGTAGGTCAGTAGCTTAAATTGAGACTACGACTGTCCCAAACACCGAGCCGAAGCTTGGAAATCGGTCATAGTAAAAAATGTGTGTAAGGTCCGTAGATTGAGACGGGCGTTGTTGCGGGACGTTGAGGGTCGCGGAGGGTAAAAGGGGAGAGTAAGGGTAAGAGGGGCAGAGGGATAAGTATGGGACAGGTGTACATCAACAAAGGTAGAGAGAGGGGGAGAGGGGGAGGGGAAGCTCGCACATGAGGTGGGACGGGTGTCGTCCCTGGGATGTTGAGGATCGCTGAGCGTAAAAGGGGGATGGAAAATGGGGATGACAGGGAAGAAGGACTAAGTATGGGAGCAGATGTGTAAGAACAGGTGTGTAAGATGAATAAGTATGTGTAGGGACCGTAGAGTTAATTGCATATATATAGATTAATAGTTGTACCTAAGGAATTAATAAAAAAAAAATAGTTGATAATGAGTTGTAGTTAATTAATAGTTGACTTGAAGTAGTACAGAATGAAGCCATGAGTATAATTCTTGGTGCACCAAGATGCACAAGAATCATCAACATGAGGGAAGAACTGAAGCTTCCAACCATACTAGAGAGAATCATGCAAGTCAACACTACCTTTTGTCTTAAAGTCATGAGAGACCCTACATCTCCTGCATTGCTCAGAGACAAATTATTTAGTGCTGTTAACACTCTATTGACTAGTGCCGACATACCAACTCACTCCTTTTATGATAAATGGCTGAGCAACAATGCCTACAATCTCATTAAACTCAACATTCCTTTTAAGTGCAATCTACCTGTCTCTGATATTCCTCTCTATCTGTACCCCACCATTCAAGTATCATGCACACCTGTCACCAAGAAAGATAATGAGAATCTTGTTCTTCTCAAAGCTGTCACACTTGAAACAATTGCCTCCTCCATCGAGAATTTAAGATCTCACGAGCACTGTGTCTACACCGACGGCTCAGTCCAATCCTCTACTGGACGGACTGCAGCAGCATGTAGGTTTTATAGAAATAATATTTGCACAAAGACTGTCAGTGTCAGGTTAAACAACTGGCTGACCTCCACACAAGCAGAACTAGCAGCATTACACCTAGCTACCAGTACATTAAAAAAATTGGAGGAGGAATAATATTTTGTGATTCAAAGTCTGCTCTTCAAGCAATCGAAAACTTCTCTTGGAAGATCGACAGCAAGAACCTCATACTCCCAATTTTAAATGACCTAATTGGTGCACAGAGTAAAGGGTCTCGAATCTCCTTTGTATGGATACCTTCACACATAAATATAACCCATCTTAATGAGACAGACATTGCAGCCAAATTAGCGCGTAACAAGGATGAAGTTGAATTAGATCTAGGTATCCCCATCTCTGCTGTCAAAACTGTATTGGCCGAAACACTCAGATCTGATAGGAAAGAAATTACTGACTCCCAACGACCTGAAAGCACTAGTATAAAAAGCTATGATCTGTTCAGGTCTGAAACCTATATCTATGGGCAGCACAAAACGTCCACTAGACTGTGCGACACAGTGGTTGCAAGGATCAGGTTGGGTTACCGTTACCTGTGGCAGGTGGCTGCAGGTGACGGATCTCCCAATCCTGAGCACTCCAGTTGCAAACTCTGTGAGCAGGAACTACGGCACGATCTCCCGCACTACATCACCGAATGCCCAGTTATTAGACCTTTCAGACCAGTTGGCATGAGGTACCTAGAGGTTTGCAATTACTTTATTCATTCTCGTATTCTTGAAGTAATCCTCACAGTTTACCCAAAATTTGCCCAGTCCAGACTACTAAACATATGGCCCTGTATGACTAACCATCCTGCGAGATAGGGACTTTTATTACCACTACTACCTTATTCAATCTTGTGTTGATGATATCCTCATAATGCACCCAGATTCTGTCAGTGCAGACTGCCCATCACATGCCTCTGTATGACTAACCATCCTGTGTGATGGGGATTTTTTAGCATCACCTAGTTAGCTTTTTTGACACACTGTACTTAACTTCATATAGTCTAGGGTAGCTGTACTAATGCAGATGTACCTCATGTATTAATAAAAAAAATAGTTGATAATAATAAACAGTATGTAGGGAAGGAGATTGGTCTATGTTGGGGCGAGGAGAGGAACCCCACAAGTGAGAACCCAGGCCTAGGAGAGTGATAAGGTATATGGTCTTGACAATGGGGCGTGAAGTGTGTGGGTGTCACGCAAGGAGTCGGTGAGGGAGACCACACAGGTCACCTTTGGCTGGCACCGACCGTGATGTGTAGGAGAGTTAAGATGGATGAATGAGTAATGTGTGTTTATTTTACCAAAAACGTTGTATCTCACCAATAGCACCGCCGGTGAGCTAAGTCGTAAAAGGCGAGGGTTGGGGTTGTGTCTCACAGCGAGAGTTCCAGCAGATATCATTATTTCACGTCAGACAGAGACCCTCTAGTACCTATGATCGCGGTGATGCATGTCGACTGATAGTGAGCAATGGGTGAGCTGGTGTGATATTTTGTGAACACAGTGAGGCCGCACTCTTCCCTGTCCCTCTAAGGAGTATAAGGAGCACGTAGCTCCCACCGCCACATACCACCACCACCACCACATAGCAGCACATAGGTCATGAGGTTCTCACCACATGGTAGCAGAGCACAGAGCACTTAGGAGTTAAGGAGGAGCACCTTTAGACAAAGACTAAAACCAGCACACAGTAATATTTATATGGTAAGAGATGTAATGGAGATGGTCTAAAACATATTTTACATTTTAAAAAGATATTTTGGACAGCAGAAAGAGGATTTCCACGTCATGTTACATTGTGTTACAAGGACTAAAACCTACACGCAGTAATATTTATGTGGTAAGAGATGTAATGGAAGTGGACTAAGTCACACTTAACATTTCAGAATGATATTTTGGACAGAAGAAACGTCATTTCCACGTTATGTTACATTGTGTTACAAGGACTAAAACCGACACAGAGTAATATTTATTTGGTGAGGGATGTAATGGAGGTGGTCTAAGATATACTTTACATTTTAAAAAGAGATTTGGCCACAGCAAGATGATTTCCATGTTACGTTACATTGTGTTACAAGGACCAAAACCGGCACACAGTAATATTTATATGTAGTATAAGATTGAAGACTGGCTTACAACGCTCGTTACTCTTAAAATAAGTTATTTTAGGGAAGAATGATGATTGCACGTTGGTTACGTTACGTTACGAGGTGTAGAACACACAGTAGCATGTTGGTCACATTACATTACAAAGTGTGAAACACACAGTAACATTGATTTTGATTTGTTATAATAATAAGACAGAAGACCACCTTACGACACTCGATACTCTTAAAATGTTATTTGGGGCAAAGAATGATGTTACCATGTTGGTCACGTTACGTTACAAGGTTACAAGTGGTAAGAGTGAGGGGGGGGAGCCGAAAATTGTCATTAGTCTTCCATCCTCTGGTGAGGACGTGTGGAATGGGTTGGCATCTGTGTTTATTCCAATGGAGACCGGTCAGTCTTCCTTCAGGTAATGTAATGTTTCAAGTCTCCAAACCTAATAATATGTTTGTAAACTGGGTCACTACTCTAGTATTATTTCTGATCATATGTAAAGGTTTTTGCACAGAACAACCGGTCTATCCATTCCTATGTAGTTAAAAACTATCAACTGAAATTATTTTAAAACTACAAACTAAGTTCCTCTGTTAAAGCCACACACACACCGACTATTCCATTGAGAATTACTAAGGGGAAGATTAGACACCTGCTTGTGAGTGATGCAGCGATGCAACACAGGAATAACGTGTTGTGAGTGTTACAACTCATAAATGCCATTTTGTGAGTAGTGAAACACAAAAATGACGTTCTGTAAGTGTTGCACGCATAAATTATAGATTGTGAATGTTATGTTACATCATTGCAACACAAGATTAGCGTGTGGTGAGAGTTGCACCGCACAAATAACCCGTTACACGTGTTGCAACTCAGGAGTGACATGTTGTGGGTGTTGCACCATAGAACAGAAGTGCTGTGAATAATGCAACGCAGAAATAGTGTTGTGAACGCTGAAACACAGTAATATTGTGTTGTGAGGGTTGCAACGTTGCAATACAGGAATAACGTATTGTGAATGTTGCAGCGGACAAGAATAACGTGTTGCGTGCAACGGACAGGTATAACGTGTTGTGAGTGTTGTAACACAGAAATAATGTGGTTTGAGAGATGCAAAACAGGTATATTAAGTTGTGAGAGTTGCAGCATTGCAACACAGGGGTAATACGTGCTGAGTGAGTGCAGTATTGCAAAACATAAATAACGTGGTGCAACATTCACGGTACAGTTTTTGCAACATTCAGAACAAATATATTAGTCCTGTGTTGCAACATACACATGATTTCTGTGTTGCAACAATAACACCTCATTCGTGTGTTGCAACAATAACACCGTCATTCATTCGTGTTGCAACAATAACACCTCATTCGTGTGTTGCAACACTTACATAAACTCATTCTTGTGTTGCAACACTTACAAAAACTCATTCTTGTGTTGCAACACCCACAACAACTTATTCCCGTATTGCAGTGAACAGCATTCCTGTATTGCAGTGCACAGCACGCTATTCCAATGCTTTACAAAGCTTACAACATGAGTGATTGCATTAGTGTTATGTCTGAATATTTTTTTGTTTGTGTTCAAGTAGATTTCCGTTCATACCATCTCATTTTGCATTCATTAATTCCTCTCTAGCATCAATATAAAAAATATAATCAATAATATGATGAAACCCATAACATATTGATAAGAATACACATATATTTCCTATTTACATAAAAGAAATATAGATGTATTTACCTTAAATATTACCATAATGCCTTAACTATTACTATAATATTACCATAACTACCGTAGCTAATTATTATATTTATACATAAGTTAGTGGGAACACCTAATTTCTGTCATAAAATTTTTATTCACTGAAGTCTTCAGTGTAGAAAAATATCTTGAAGGACATTTTGTTTAAGGTTTACAGCAAATGTTTTAATGTTATGAGTTTAAACACACTATTAAGTCAAGTTCCATCGATCTGTTGCTTCTTTCTTTCAGCACTTGCATAAACTAAAAGTAAAACATAAAACGAACATTTATACTCCAAATACACTGTTTAAATTTTTATCTAATCATACAGATAAAAATCCTGTCATGTGATTATTAGTAGAAAACTAATTTAAACGTTAAAAATCAGCTTTAGTTCTCGGTAATACTTAACGCTGATACTTTGGGTGAGCACATCTAGGTGAGCACATCTAGGTGAGCACATCTTGGGGAGCACATCTAGGTGAGCACATCTAGGTGAGCACATCTAGGTGAGCATATCTTGGGGAGCACATCTAGGTGAGCACATCTAGGTGAGCACATCTTGGGGAGCACATCTAGGTGAGCACATCTAGGTGAGCACATCTAGGTGAGCATATCTTGGGGAGCACATCTAGGTGAGCATATCTTGGGGAGCACATCTAGGTGAGCACATCTAGGTGAGCACATCTTGGGGAGCACATCTAGGTGAGCACATCTAGGTGAGCACATCTAGGTGAGCATATCTTGGGGAGCACATCTAGGTGGGCACATCTAGGTGAGCACATCTAGGTGGGCACATCTAGGTGAGCACATTTTGGGGAGCACATCTAGGTGAGCACATTTTGGGGAGCACATCTAGGTGAGCACATCTAGGGGAGCACATCTAGGTGAGCACATCTAGGTGAGCATATCTTGGGGAGCACATCTAGGTGAGCACATCTAGGGAGCACATTTTGGGGAGCACATCTAGGTGAGCACATTTTGGGGAGCACATCTAGGTGAGCACATCTAGGTGAGCACATCAATGCCTTTAAAAAATCTATCACAAAAATTATTAATTTATTAAATAAATACAAAGTGTAATAACACCTTGATATACCTTAAACAATTCAAGAGAACAACTATATACAGTTTCCTTTGTGTAAATATATTCAAATCTTTGCTGTGTATGAAGTATGTTTATGTTCGATCCCCGAAGGTCAAAGTGGTTGGGCAGTATTCCTTCACTCTGTCCTCACATCCCAGCTCATCCTAATGGCCCTTCCAAGTGCTTTATAGGCCTACTGGCCTAGCACTTTCACCTCATAATTACCTTGCCTTGCCTTACATCTTTTCTTCAGAATTTTTCTTCTTTACAGATTTTGACTTCTCAGGCCTCAACTGTCAAATGAAGATGTACTCACCTAGTTCTAGTTATGTTGGCTGGGGTTGAGCTTCGGCTCTTTTGTCCCGACTGTCAACTGTCAATCAACAGGTATACACGTTCCTGAGTCAATTGGGCTCTGATAGCTGAGTGGACAGCGTTTTAGATTCTTAGTCCTGAGGTTCCGGGTTCGATCACCGGTGGAGGCAGAAACAAAATAGGCAGAGTTTCTTTCACCCTGATGTTTCTTTTAACCCTGTTACCTAGCAGTAAATAGGTACCTAGGAGTTAGACAGCTGCTACACGCTGCTTCTTGGGGATGTGTAACAAAGGAGGCCTGGTCGAGGACCGGACCGCGAGGACGCTAAGCTCCGAAATCATCTCAAGATAACCTCAAGTTCTTAAGACAGATCATATCTACACTTGAAACTGTGTATGGAGTCTCACTCCACCACATCACTTCCTAATGCATTCCATTTATTAACAACTCTGACACTTTAATTTTTTCTAATGTCTTTATGGCTCATTTGGCCACTCAATTTCCACTTGTGTCACCTTGTACTTGTGCCGCTTATGATAAATAAACTGTCTTTGTCTAGCCTATCAATTCCTTAGAGAATCTTGTATGAAGTGATCATGTCCCCAATAACTCTCCTCTCTTTCAACGAGGTTAGGTTTAATTCCGTTCTCTCTCCTCGTAGATCATGCCACTCAGTTCGGGCACTAGTCTGGTGGCAAACCTCTGAACCTTCACCAATTTAGTTATTTTCTTGACACGATATGGACGCCATGCTGGAGCCGCATACTCTAGGATTGGTCTGAAGTACATGGTATACTAGGTTCTGAATGATTCATAACACAGGTTTCTTAAGGCCGTTCTTATGATGGCCAAACTGGCGTATGCCACTGATGTTATCCTCTTGCTGTGGGCTTCGAGGGCCATGTATGGCGTGATACCAACCCACACGTCTTTCCCTCTTTGTGATTCTAGAAGAATTTCATCTCTAAAATGATACCTTGTACCTGGCGACCTGCTCCCTACACCTATCTTCATTACATTACATTTTCTCGGGTTAAACTCTAACAGCTATTTATTGGACCATTCCTTCAGTTTGTGAAGGTCTTCTTGAAGCCTCACGCTGTTCTCATCTGTCTTAATCCTTCTTATAATTTTGGGGTCGTCTGCAAACATTACGAGGAATGAGTCTATACCCTCTGGAAGGTGATTTACGTATATGAGAAACAGGATAAGTCCGAGAACAGAGCCCTGTGGGACACCGCTTGTGACTTCACGCCAATCTGAAGTCTCACCTCAGATTGGCAGACTCACCCCATCCACTTCATCATGTGTGATGAAGTGGATGCATCTATTCACGAAGGTCCAGATGATTCGGCATAATTTTTCCACTCCATGCTTTCGCTTCTTGCAGGATCGGCGTTCGATACCCGATGGTCGAAGTGGTTGAGCACCGTTCCTTCACTCCATCTTCACATCCCAGCCCATCCTAATGTCCCTTCCAGGTGTTATATATTAATACTGGCTTGGCGCTTTCATCTCATCATTTCCTTACCTTATCTTACATCCTCTTCTCATAGAGATTCATTTTCCTTCCTGACTTTCTCCTTCACACGCCTCAATTGTCAGTTGAAGATGTATGATGAAGTGGATGAATGTATGACTGCTGAGTTCTTCATTAAGCAGGAAGAGTCGTGGCTAGATTGGGAGGTCGGACCCGGTGTTCACGCGGTCACCAGTTCGACCATAGTCGCTGGAGCTTCCTTTTTCATATATTGCTCAAATAATATTTTAGTTGGTCTTATGGAGTCCTATTTTTTCATCTATTTTATCCCCCTTAATATTTATTAACTTTTTATATATCTATTCCAGCACATTTTACATACCTATTTATCACATTTAAATTATTTATTTAATCATCATGTATTTATTAATCCATTTACATTTCTTTGATACTTAATCACCTGTATTTCTACACTTAATCATTTTTAATAACTATTCAAACGCATATCATTTATTTATTGGACTACGTGGAACAACCGTGGACATCTTCAAGAGGAAACTTGATTGTTTCCTTCAAGGAGTGCCGGACCAACCGGGCTGTGGTGGGTATGTGGGCCTGCGGGCCGCTCCAAGCAACAGCCTAGTGGACCAAACTCTCACAAGTCAAGCCTGGCCTTGGACCGGGCTTGGGGAGTAGAAGAACTCCCAGAACCCCATCAACCAGGTATATGTGGGCCTGCGGGCCGCTCCAAGCAACAGCCTAGTGGACCAAACTCTCACAAGTCAAGCCTGGCCTTGGACCGGGCTTGCGGAGTAGAAGAACTCCCAGAACCCCATCAACCAGGTATCAACCAGGTTATTCTTTCCCGTTTTATTTATTTATTTAATTATTTTCTATTTTATCTATTTATTACTTAGTTTTCCATCACCTTTTATCTATCTTCTCAATCTCTTATAATTTATAATTTACATATTATCAATGAACAATTTATATGGTGCAAGAATACAACGTTTAACGCTTGATGGGAAAACGAGTTAAGTGTTGCATCACATTGCTAATGTATTATGAGTGTTGCAACACAGCACTAACATGTTGTGAGTGATGAAGCGATGCAACACAGGAATAACGTGTTGTGAGTGTTACAACACGTAAATGCCATTTTGTAAATAGTGCAACACAGAAATGACGTTCTGTAAGTGTTGCACGCATAAATTATAGATTGGGAGTATTGTGTTACATCATTGCAACACAAGATTAGCGTGTGGTGAGAGTTGCCCCACACAAATAACTCGTTGTGAGTGTTGCAACTCAGGAGTGACCTGTTGTGGGTGTTGCACCATGGAACATAAGTGTTGTGAATAATACAACGTAAAAATAAAGTGTTATGAACGCTGCAACACAGCAATAATGTGTTGTGAGTGTTGCATAGTTTTAATACAAGAATAACGTTTTTTGAATGTTGCAGCGGTCAGGTATAACGTGTCGTGAATGTTGCAACATACATGATTAAATTGTGGCGAATGTTGCGTGCAACGGACAGGTATAACGTGTTATGAGTGTTGCAACACATAAATAATGTGGTATGAAAGATACAACAAAGGGATATTATCTGGTGAGTGTTGCGCCATTGCAACACAGGGACATTATGTGGTGAGTGCTACACCATTGCAACACAGGGACGTTATGTGGTGAGTGTTACACCATTGCAACACAGGGACATTATGTGGTGAGTGTTACACCATTGCAACACAGGGACGTTATGTGGTGAGTGTTACACCATTGCAACACAGGGACATTATGTGGTGAGTGTTGCGCCATTGCAACACAGGGACATTATGTGGTGAGTGTTACACCATTGCAACACAGGGACATTATGTGGTGAGTGTTGCACCATTGCAACACAGGGACATTATGTGGTGAGTGTTACACCATTGCAACACAGGGACGTTATGTGGTGAGTGTTACACCATTGCAACACAGGGACGTTATGTGGTGAGTGTTACACCATTGCAACACAGGGACGTTATGTGGTGAGTGTTACACCATTGCAACACAGGGACGTTATGTGGTGAGTGTTACACCATTGCAACACAGGGACATTATGTGGTGAGTGTTACATTGCAACACAGGGACATTATGTGGTGAGTGTTACAATTGCAACACAGGGACGTTATGTGGTGAGTGTTGCACCATTGCACCACAGAAATAGTGTGATGCAACTCTCACATTATATTATTTTTCTGTTGCAACGTTCTCAACAAATAAGTTAGTCATGTGTTGCAACACTCACAACACATTATTTCTGTGTTGCAACAATAACAACTCTCTCCTGTATTGCAATGCTCACAACACGCTATTCTGTTGGTGTTGCGAAGCTCTCAACATGTGTGAATGTATTCGTGTTATGTCTGAATATTTGTTGTATGTGTACAAGTAGATTTTCGTTCATAGCTCCGTTCTCATTATACATTTCATTCCTCAAGCATCAATATAGAAATATAATCAATAATATAATGAAGCCTGCGAGATTATGTTAGAAATATACATATATTTCCTCTGTACACAAAAGGAGTATACATGTCATTACCATAAATATTACCTCAATGCCTGAACTATTACTATAATATTAACATAATTACCGTAGCTATTATTATAAATTGTCTCAAGTCTTCAATATAGAAAAATTACTTGAAGGACATTTTTTATTAAAAGTTTAAGGTAAGTATTTGAACCTTACGAGTTTAAACACACTATGAAGTCAAGTTCCATCGATTTGTTGCTTCTTTCTTTCTGCACTTGCGGCGAACTAGAAGTAAAATAACAATTAAACCCATACACGTCAAATACACTGTAATTTATTTTTTCTAATCATACAGATAAAATTCCTGCTATGATCATTACAAGAAAATTAAATTGAAAAGTAAATAATCAGCTATAATCCTCTGTAACACTTAACACTGATAACTAGGGTGAGTACATCTAGGTGAGTACATCTAGGTGAGCACATCTAGGTGAGCACATCTAGGTGAGCACATCTAGGTGAACACATCTAGGTGGGCACATCTAGGTGAGCACATCTAGGTGAGCACATCTAGGTGAGTACATCTAGGTGAGCACATCTAGGTGAGCAATCTAGGTGAGCACATCTAGGTGAGTACATCTAGGTGAGCACATCTCGGTGAGTACATCTAGGTGAGCACATCTAGGTGAGTACATCTAGGTGAGTACATCTAGGTGAGTACATCTAGGTGAGCACATCTAGGTGAGTACATCTAGGTGAGCACATCTAGGTGAGTACATCAAGGTGAGCACATCTAGGTGAGCACATCTAGGTGAGCAAATCTAGGTGAGCACATCTAGGTGAGTACATCTAGGTGAGCACATCTAGGTGAGCACATCTAGGTGAGCACATCTACGTGAGCACATCTAGGTGAGTACATCTAGGTGAGTACATCTAGGTGAGCACATCTAGGTGAGCATATCTAGGTGAGTACATCTAGGTGAGTACATCTAGGTGAGCACATCTAGGTGAGTACATCTAAGTGGGCACATCTAGGTGAACACATCTAGGTGGGAACATCTAGGTGAACACGCCTAGGTGAACACATCTAGGTGGGAACATCTAGGTGAACACATCTAAGTGAACACATCTAGGTGGGCACATCTAGGTGAACACATCTAAGTGAACACATCTAGGTGGGCACATCTAGGTGAACACATCTAAGTGAACACATCTAGGTGGGAACATCTAGGTGAACACATCTAAGTGAACACATCTAGGTGGGCACATCTAGGTGAACACATCTAAGTGAACACATCTAGGTGGGCACATCTAAGTGAACACATCTAGGTGAGCACATCTAGGTGAACACATCTAAGTGAACACATCTAGGTGGGAACATCTAGGTGAACACATCTAAGTGAACACATCTAGGTGGGAACATCTAGGTGAACACATCTAAGTGAACACATCTAGGTGGGCACATCTAGGTGAACACATCTAGGTGGGCACATCTAGGTGAACACATCTAAGTGAACACATCTAGGTGGGCACATCTAGGCGAGCACATCTAGGTGAGCACATCTAGGTGAGCACATCTAGGTGAGCACATGTAGGTGAGTACATCTAGGTGGGCACATCTAGGTGAGCACATGTAGGTGAGTACATCTAGGTGGGCACATCTAGGTGAACACATCTAAGTGAACACATCTAGGTGAGCACATCTAGGTGAGCACATCTAGGTGAGCACATCTAGGTGAGCACATCTAGGTGAGCACATCTAAGTGAGCACATCTAGGTGAGCACATCTAGGTGAGCACATGTAGGTGAGTACATCTAAGTGGGCACATCTAGGTGAACACATCCAGGTGGGCACATCTAGGTGAACACATCTAAGTGAACACATCTAGGTGGGCACATCTAGGTGAGCACATCTAGGTGAGCACATCAATGCCTTTAAACAACCTGTTCCAATTTTTTTTTATATATTCAATATTAAGTGTAATAACACATTGATATACCTTAAAGAATTCCAGAGAACTACTGTATACAGTTTCCTTTGTGTAAATATATTCAAATCTTTGCTGTGTATAAAATATGTTTTTGTTCGATTCCCAAAGTCGAAGTGGTTGGGCAGCGTTCCTTCACTTTGTCCTCACATCCCAGCTCATCCTGATGACACCTTCCAAGTGATGTATAAGCATACTGGCCTAGCGCTTTCACCTCATAATTATCTTGCCTTACCTTACATTTTTTATTATTGTTTTTCCTTTGAATTTTTGGTTCTCATGCCTCAACTGTCAATTGATTATGTATTTTGAAGTGAATGAACATATGAGTATTAAGTTCTTCATTAAGCAGGAAGCGTCATGGCCAGACTGGAAGGTCGGACTCGGTGTCCACGCGGTCACCAGTTCGAACTCTATATATGACAGGTGAGCTTCCGTTTTTCCATATATTACGCAGGTAAAACTTTAACTTTAATCTAAAACTGTTTTTCATCTATTTAATCAAATTTTTAAATTCAATCACGTTTTATTTACGAATTCTAGTAACGTGTATATATATTATATAATTTGTTATTATTATAGTATTACTAACCAGTAAAAACTTGGTGTTAGCGTTGCAACACAGCAACAACGTATTGTGAGTGATGCGAAAATAAATAGCGTGTTGTGAGCCTTGCAACTCTGAAATGACTTACCCTGAATATGTCAAGAAAATACCATATTGCGATTGTTATAACGCAGAACAACGTGTTGTGATTACTGCAACATATTAATAACATGTTATAGGTGTTACAGGTACAGGTACAACGTTACAACACAAAGTAACGTGTTGTGAGTACTGCAACATATTAATAACATGTTATAGGTGTTACAGGTACAGGTGCAACGTTACAGCGCAAGAATAACGTGTTGTGAGTGCTGCAACATATTAATAACATGTTATAGGTGTTACACGTACAGGTGCAACGTTACAGCGCAAGAATAACGTGTTGTGAGTGCTGCAACATATTAATAACATGTTATAGGTGTTACACGGACAGGTGCAACGTTACAAACACAAGAATAACGTGTTGTGAGTACTGCAACAGTCAGGAATACCTTACTGCAACACATAATTTCCATGTTATGAGTGGGTGTTCCAACATGTTTTTTCTGTGTTGCAACACTTATAAAACGCCATTCATATATGTTGCAAAACTCACAACATGTGCGTATGCATTCGTGTATGCGCACTAATAGAATATTTTTAATCTAATCTATTCGTCATTTATACTGATGTATACCTTTCTTCTCAACTCTTTCAATTCGGGTTCCTACCTTACGATCATTACTAAAACAAACATGAACATTACAAAATTTCTAATTTCGTTGTACGTTGGTATATGTACTGATGTCCACATCGTTACTATAAGTAATAACCAAACAGGAAGATGGGCTGGTATAAACACACTATAAAGTCATGTTCCATCGATCTGTTTTTTTCTGTGTTTCAAACACTTGTGACCAACTAAAAGAAAAATCATAACCTGATATATGCATCATAAGTACGGATAAATACCTTTTTTTTCTCTAATAATATAAATTGGGATTCTTGCCATGTGATTACTAAAACAGACATGAACACTACAAACTCACTTAATGAGTCAGTAAGACTAAGTTAAGATTTAAACAATATGACTGATTATTAGAGTGAGAACATCTGTGTGATCACAATTAGGTTAACACATTTAGGTGAGCATATTTAGGTGATAACATCTAGGTGAGCACATAAAGGTGAGCACATCTAGGTGAGCACATCGAGGTGAGCACCTCGAGGTGAGTACATCTAGGTGAGCACCTCTAGGTGAGCACATCTAGGTGAGCACATACAGGTGAGCACATACTGGTGAGCACATAAAGGTGAATACATTTAGGTGAGCACATACAGGTGAGCACATCTAGGTGAGCACATATAGGTGAGCACATAAATGTGAGCACATAAAGGTGAGTACTTAAAGGTGAACACATTTAGGTGAGCACATAAAGGTGAGCACTTCTAGGTGAGCACATCTAGGTGAGCACATCTAGGTGAGCAATCTAGGTGAACACATCTAGGTGAGCACATCTAGGTGAACACATATAGGTGAGCACATCTAGGTGACCACATCTAGGTGAGCACATCTAGGTGAACACATATAGGTGAGCACATCTAGGTGAGCACATCTAGGTGAACACATATAGGTGAGCACATATAGGTGAGCACATCTAGGTGAGCACATATAGGTTAGCACATCTAGGTGAGCACATCTAGGTGAGCACATCTAGGTGAGAACATCTAGGTGAGAGTAGTGTAAATGGGGACTACGACCGTGCGCGCCATCTGCCGATGGACCCCACTGTGACTACGTCTGGGCGCGCCATCTGCCAGATGGACCCCCCGGGACTACGACCGGGCGCGCCATCTGGCCAGGTGAACCCCCGGGGACTAGAGCACCGCGCGGAGATTTTCCCGGAAGTTGTGGCGTGTCGGACGCGTGTAAGCATCAGGTGTTTGGGTATGTGGTCAGGGAAGATTGTGGTCATGTTGTTTGGGGGTATGTAGGACTATGTGGTATGTGCTAAAGTAAGAGGTAAGTGGATATGTTGTTGAGAGTAAATGAATATGTTTGTTTGTTTTCCGTGCCTCAGGTGTTCGGGTATGTGGTCAGGGAAGATTGGGTCATATTGTTTGGGGGGTAGGAGAGTATGTAGGGCTATGTGGTATGTGCTAAAGTAAGAGGTATGTGGTTATGTTGTTAAGAGTAAATGAATATGTATTTTTTTTCCGTAGACTTCCTGTGTGTAGATAATAGTTTATGATTAAACACTATGTATTGCTATGCGTCTAGAGTATGAGTGCTCTAGATGACCCAACATATGTTGTTGGGGTAGGGGAGGGACAGGGGTGAGGGAGGGAGGGATAGGGAGTCTGAGGGAGAGTGAGGGACCTCCACCCTATGGTGTGAGTGTTTAGAGCCATTTGTGTGTTTGTCAGCTTCCGTTGGGTAGGGGATGGAAGCTATGTGCTTGGTATGCGGACATGTGGAGGGAGGGGGGACCCCCCAATACCTGAGAGGGGGCAGGGAGTTAAGACGAGAGAAGGAGGGGAAAGTGAGGGGACATCCATTATCCATGAAGTGCCAGGAGGGTAGGAGAGAAGAAAGAGGCAGACAGACAGACAGACAGACAGACAGACAGACAGACCGGAGGGTAGGAGGAGAAGGGAGTGGCAGCAGGAAGTGAACCATTAACCTTAAGTACTTTTCGATGTCTTAGAGCGGACTGAGAGATGCTCTCCCCAACAGTCATCACCTGTCAACCATCAATCAATCACTTCTCATTTGACCGGAAACGTTTCCTCTTTTCTAGCATAGGTGGCGTCATATCCCCCCTCAGCAGAGATTATATGCAATAAAACGGGGAAAGTAAACACATAATATAAATTTATTTCTTTATTAAACACGTAAGCGATTTACAACGATAATAATATATAATATTAAGCTGGTCATCCTAGCCAATCATCCAATCTGCAGACAGATAGATTGGGAGTCCTTTCATCCACTCCAGTGATCCTTCCCCGCACGCTAGTCTACCGGTCAATCTGTAGAAAGGGAAAAAAGGTTATAAGTTTGTTGTCANAAACCGGAAGGTACCTACTGGATCTGTGAAGTGACAGACAGGTGTGGGAAAACTTGCCAAACTAATGAATGACATTCTGAAGTACACAGGCTACAATTCAACAAAAACTACCAGAAATATATGCAGAGTATATAGACAGCAACGAACTCTGAGCACAACCCAGGGATTGAGAATTTAGAGAGTCAAAGTAGCAATGTAAAGGACATAGCGTCGAGGTACACAAAAATGAGGCAATATTGTAGAGCAACTGGTGATATGAATAAGGAGATAAAATGAGACGAATGAGAAAGACGAAAGCAACAAGGCGAAAGATAAGGTAATACCGAGAATAAATGCAGAAACGAGAAAGTTGGAACAAAAATCACAGAGGTAGCCAAGTCGTACACGGATACAAACAAGAATAATGCAATCACAGATGAAAATATTTGCAGGTATTATGCAAAAGGACAGTGCAGATATGGGCCAGAGGCACGGAATGCTCATTCATGCACCCCCCACGGAAATGCCGGAACTGGTTAGGGAAAGGCAGATGTCGTTTTGATACTGAGTGTAGATTTTTCACCCTAAGCTATGCAAACTCAGTTTAATGAGAGGAAATGCTACGATCTTCATTGCCCCGATTTCCACGTCAGAGGTACACAGCGCTATATAAGAGAGGAAGTCCAATATAATAGCCCTGAACATTTTTTAGGGCAGGCAGAAACAGAGGGAGAAACAGACAGGCAGAAACGTGGCAGGAGTACGGATGGAGAGGGGGAAATGCCCGAGACTGGACTACATTTCGTCATCAAGCCCACACATACTACACCCCCAACTACACAGAGACTACCACACTCCCCAATATCACTTCCAAAACTGGACAAACCATTGCCACAACAACACACCCCCTTCAGGGTAGAGAGGAGGGAGAACCACCAAAACCTTCCAGAAGTGACACACAATATGGACAATCATTCATTTTTGCAAACATTCAAGGTCTAAAGCCAAAGTCAAGAAATAAAGTCAAGTTCATAAATGGTCTCCTATTAGAGTCAAACTCCATATTTGGGCATTCACGGAAACTCATACAAAAGATTACATGGATGGTGAAATCTGGATTCCAAATTATAATTTATACAGATGTGATAGAAAAACTAGGTCAAATGGGGAGTAGGTCTGTATATTAAAGAGGACCTGGTATGCACAGAACTACTAAACTCAACTAATGAGGTGGTAGAGGTACTTGGAATTAAGGTAGAGAAACTAACCTAATTATTATTTTAATATATAAACCGCCAGATACAACGGTTGAGGAATTCACAGAGCAGATGCACAAAATAGAGAACATACTTGATGACCTAGCAAACCCAGCTCCAGATATTATCTTCCTTGGAGATTTCAATTTACCGAGTCTAAGATGGAGAATGGCAAACACAAATATCATAGCAGGGAATGACCCGGGAAATAACCAGCCACAGGTCAGAGAACTTTTGAGATTCTGTGACAAATTCTCGCTCAATCAACAGATTACAGAACCAACTAGGAACGAAAACACACTAGACTTGTTATTCACAAACAATGATGAACTAATCAGAGACATAACAATCTCAGATACTTCATACTCAGACCATAAGCTCATTGAAGTGCGAACTAGCATAAATAACGGTAGTAGATCTAAGAGACCCAACGAGAAGGAATATTCAATCAATTCAATTTCAACAATAAGAGGATTGACTGGGAAAAAATAAATGTAGACCTTTCAACCATTCAATGGGAGACGGTCTTAAGCGACAAAACTCCCACACAGGGAATAGCTCAACTGACAGCTGAAGCTTACAAGGTCTGCTTGAAGCACGTGCCGGTGAGGAGGGGCAGAAAGAGGAACACTCTAGAAAGAGAACGCAGACGACTGTACAGGAGAAGGAAAAAAATAACGGAAATGCTTCGGCAGACACAACTATCACAAGCAAGGAAAATAAGCCTAAGCAGGGAGATCGAAGAAATCGAACAAACGTTGAAGCGATCATATGAGTCTGAGGAAATGGAATTGGAACAGAGAGCTATACAAGAGATAAGGAAAAATCCGAAATATTTTTTCACATACGCTAAATCAAAATCCAAAACCTCGACCAGTATTGGACCGTTAATTACAAATGAAGGTACGTACACAGAGGACAACAAAGAGATTAGTGAAATTCTAAGAAGCCAGTATGAGGCTATGTTTAGCACACCAATTAACAACATGAAAGTTGATGACCCAGACAGCTTCTTTATGAATGACATTCAAGCTGCAGATAATATAACGGATATTACCACAAACTCGGAAGACTTTGAAAGAGAAATTGACAATATGCCCATGCACTCAGCCCCTGGGCCTGACTCATGGAATTCAATATTCATAAAGAAATGTAAAGTACCAGTAGCGAGAGCACTCAGCGTAATATGGAGAAAGAGCCTGGATACAGGGGAGATACCAGCAGCACTTAAATCTGCAGATATAGCTCCGTTGCACAAGGGGGGAGTAAAGCCTTGGCAAAAAATTATAGGCCAGTTGCACTAACATCACACATAATAAAAGTGTTTGAAAGAGTGATTAGGAATCAAATTTCTAGTTTTATGGAAAACAATGAATTGCACAATCCAGGACAACATGGATTTAGAGCGGGAAGATCCTGTCTGTCACAGTTACTCAACCACTATGACAAAATCACAGAAGCCCTAGAAGAAAAGCAAAATGCAGATGTTGTATACACAGACTTTGCAAAGGCTTTCGACAAATGTGACCATGGGGTGATAGCTCACAAAATGAGGTCAATGGGAATAACTGGAAAAGTAGGACGCTGGATACTCAATTTCCTGTCGAACAGAACACAAAGAGTAACAGTCAATCAGATAAAATCGAGTCCAAGCGATGTTAAAAGCTCTGTACCTCAAGGTACAGTCCTTGCACCGCTACTGTTCCTTATTCTCATATCTGATATAGACAAAAATACACGTCACAGCTTCGTGTCATCCTTCGCAGATGACACAAAAATCAGCATGAAAATTACCTCTGCTGAAGACATTGAAAAACTACAAACAGATGTCAACAAAGTTTTCGATTGGGCAGCAGAAATAATATGATGTTTAACAGTGATAAATTTCAGGTACTCAGGTACGGCAAAAATGAGGATCTGAAACATAATACAGGGTACAAAACACAATCAAATCTTCCCATAGTAGAAAAACAGCATGTCAAGGATTTGGGAATAATGATGTCCGACGATCTAACGTTTAGGGAGCATAACCAAGCAAATATCGCATCAGCCAGAAAAATGATCGGATGGATTACGAGAACTTTCAAATCCAGGGATCCCATCACAATGGTTGTACTCTTCAAGTCACTTGTGTTGTCCCGTCTCGAATACTGCTCAGTACTCACTTCCCCCTTCAGAGCAGGAGAGATTGCTGAAATAGAGGGAATACAGAGAACATATACGGCACGCATAGACGAGATAAAACACCTAAATTATTGGGATCGTCTCAAAGCTCTCCAAATGTACTCTCTAGAAAGGAGACGAGAGAGATACCAAATAATATACACGTGGAAAATACTGGAGGGCCAGGTCCCAAATCTACACAGTAAAATAACAACGTACTGGAGTGAACGATATGGAAGAAAATGCAAGATTGAACCAGTGAAGAGCAGAGGTGCCATAGGCACAATCAGAGAACACTGTATAAACATCAGAGGTCCGCGGTTGTTCAACGTCCTCCCAGCGACTATAAGAAATATTGCCGGAACAACCGTGGACATCTTCAAGAGAAAACTGGACTGTTTCCTAAGAGAAGTCCCGGATCAGCCGGGCTGTGGTGGGTATGTGGCTCTGCGGGCCGCTCCAAGCAACAGCCTGGTGGATCAAACTCTCACAAGTCGAGCCTGGCCTCGGGCCGGGCTTGGGGAGTAGAAGAACTCCCAGAACCCCATCAACCAGGTATCAACCAGGTATAATGTTGAATCTCGATGACCACCGGGTGGACCGGATTTAAAGACCCTAAAGCCATGAGGGCACTACGAGAGTCAACTACCACCACGGAGGAGGATTGACACCAGGAAAGCAGGAGACGAAGAGCATAGAGAATAGCATAAAGATCTGCTGTGAAGATGCTAGCCTCCAGAGGAAGGCGACACATATAAGTGTGGTCAGGAAAAACAACAGAGTAGCCCACACCGTCAGCAGATTTAGACCCATCAGTGAAGATGGGAACGGAGTGGGAGTGAGAAGTAAAATGCTCAAGGAAGAGGCGTTTCAGAACTGTAGGAGGGGTAAAACCTTTAGTGATGCGGGTCAGAGAAGTACAAAATTTGGGAAGGGGGACCCTCCACAGGGGCAAGGAGGGAACAATACGAGGAGAAACATTAGTACAGTAATACGAACCAAAAGAGAATCTTGCAAGCGAGACAAACGGACAGAAAGAGGAACAGGAAATACAGGAGGGGTAAAAGTCAAAGCACGATTAGAGGCGAGAGTGAGGATGCTGTAAGGATTGCGCAAGATAGCGAAGACTGTAGTGATCACGGCGGT
>WNGS01161709.1:56130-71882 GCA_020271785.1 Procambarus virginalis | reverse complement strand
TATGTGTGTGTGTGTGTGTGTGTGTGTGTGTATATTTATCTAACTTTATTTGAAAATGTCATTACACAAAAAAAGTTACAATATTGATTACATGCAAGGTACAAGGCTGCTTGTCACAAGTTGAATAGCTCCTCAAGCTCCTCAGATGGCGGGCAGGAACCATTGATGCAGTGAGCATTTCCTCTCTGGATTGCCACACTAAGGGGCTGAAAAAGAAAACTGGCAGCCCTAGGGTCTCTAGTTGTTTCGATTAGCTTAGACCCCAACTCCTTCAAAAAACTAGCAGCACTTTTACCCCAGGCACCAAGTGGCTCTGAGGCAACGGGGACAAAATTGTAGTGGTTCTCAAGGTCTCTGTATTTACGTGACTTGGCCGCTTCCCGGTGATTGGCAGCTCCTCCTGCTTGAGTAGCACTGAAGTCAACATAGGTATTGGCTAGAGTTGAAACGCAAGTGTAGTCCCACACCAACTGTCTACTATTCTTCCAGGGGTTCACCGTGATTCCGTCTGGGCGACCAACAGGCTCATCGGAGTTGCGGGACATTAGGTAACGGGGCTCTCTCTCTGCTGGACAACCGGCTGTGGTACGGCTTCTCTTATTAATGTCATTGACCTCGCCGTGTCTTGCATGCCATCCTCCTGTCCTTTGGCAGAGAAGGCCATGCTGTCCGTAACTGTCGGCCTCTGTCTCGCCGCAAATACACCTGTATTCGGTGTGGATTGGGGCAGCAAGACGGAGAGCCACGGCAATTCGGAGGGCCTGCGGTGTGAGACGGGTGCCGGTTGCTGACATTGGGGTTGCTAATAGGAAATCGCCTGCATGGGGAGCTGCTACAGCTCTAAGTCGGGCAGTGTCATGTGGTGTTGTCGCATTGTATCTTCTAATTTTTGTCTGTTGCGATAACGTTCCTATTAACAATATCTTTCAGGACCCTTTCCTTCGTTTTATGAGCTGTGGAAAAAAATAACCATTCCACATATATATAGTATATACCTACTATATATATGCCACCCTTGTGACTGGAAATAACATGCATTTTTTTAAAAAACAGCGCCATCGGTTGGACGTAAGATCAACACACGCTGTAATCTCCAAAAGTTCTTCAAGATTGCTTTGAAATTTTGATACAACGTTCCATTCGAATATGAGCATGTTTTTATATACCTACTATTTAGATGCCACACCTGTGACATGTAAAAACATGCATTTTTAAAAAATAACGCCATCTGTTGCACGTAAGAGCAACACACAATGTTTTCGTAAGCTGCCATTTTTTAATTTTCATAGGTTTTGATTCATTTTCATTTTGATTTAATTATTTAGTGTGACGTTGCGTTGGAAATGAGCTATGTTATTGACAGTACCATTCATTTTGTGGGTATTGCTTATTTGTTTCTTTTTTTCATTGCTTTTCTTTTCGTTTTTTTTTAACTGTTCTTCTCATTTTTCAGTGCAATTGGTGGTGAAATTGAGCTGTGTCGTTTGATCTGCGTTTGAATGGAAATGTTTCGTTAGTATTTTTTGTCTTAGTTTTGAAAACAAGAAAATGGACAACATGTTTATTTCACAACTGCAAATGTGCAACAATCAGCTATGAATCCACCGGCTACAACGTTAACTGCTTTCTTCACGTAATGTTAAAATGACGCGTTTGCGAAAACACTGCCGTATTCGGAAGTGCCTACGTGTTACACATGGAATCCCAGTAGAAAATCATATGAATGACACAAACAAAGGAAGCGGGTCAACGGACAACCTGGCATATTCAGATAAACTACGATAGGCAGACTGTACACCGTGCATCCCAATCAAGATGAATGCTTCTTTCTTTGCATGTTGTTGGTAAATGTTCCCGGTCCAACGTCTTTCCAGCCATTGAGATTTGTCAACGACGTAACACATGCCACTTTCCGTAGTGCATGTCAAGCTCTGAATTTATTGGAGAACGACTGACACTGGGATGTATGCATTAATGACGTGTCCAACACGTCACATCCAAATCAAATTCGTGCATTGTTTGCAATCATATTGACCACCGGCTCTACTTCATCTCCAACAGAGTTATAGGAAAAATATAAATCGCACATGGCTGAAGATATTGTCTGTCAAATACTCAAGCAAAATTCAAATATGAACATGGATTTCACAGCAGAAATCTACAACGAAGTGTTGATAATGATTGAAGATTTGTACTTAGAAATCGCGAACAAAGTTCTATATCAATTGGAAATGCCTTCATCGAATTGATCTCCTGCTGCTTCGTTCGATGTAGAATTGCGCCGTGAACAAAATTCCAACACGGGTGATCTTTTGTCACATGTGTAATCAAATATTCCTAAGCTAACGCATGAGCGAAAAGGCATTTACAATCAAACAATTCAAACTGTCAATAACGGGTTTGGAGAAATCTTCTTAGATGCGCCAGGAGGAACTGTAAAACCTTACTAATTAGATTCATTCTAGCAGCATTTCGATCTCAAAATGGCATAACCTTAGCTCTTGCATCGTCCAGAAAAGCTGCGACATTGCTACCAGGTGGAAGAACTGCTACTTCGGCTATGAAATTGCCATTGAAGATGCAATTTATTGAAACTCCTACGTGCAACATTTCCAAAGCATCCGGCATGGGAAAAGCATTGCAGAAATGTAATCCTATTGTTTGGGATGAATGCACAATGGCCCACAAAAAATCGCTCGAGGCTCTTCATTGATCATTGCAAGATTTGCGTGGAAACATCAGACCATTTGGGAATGCATTAATATTGCTTGCAGGAGATTTCAAGTAAAACATTACCTGTAATTCCTCGATCGACACCAGCAGACGAATAAATGCTTGCCTGAAATACTCCACTTTGTCACGCCACGTAAAGACGTTAAAATGAACTACAAATATACGTGTCCAGCTCCAAAACCATTCATCAGCTAAGATATTCTCACACCAATTTCTGGAAATTGGGAACGGAAACGTGCCGGTTGATCTGACCTCAGGATGAATTTCATTACCACATAACTTCTACAATTTAGTGAAGAATTGGTTGTAAAAGTATCTCCCATTATTCAAACCAATTATAAGAATCACGATTCGCTGAATGAACGAGGAGTTCTTGCGGCCAAGAACAAAGACGTCGTCGAACTTAACAATATTGTTCAATCTAACATTCAAAGCGAGGCAGTCAAATACAATTCCGTCGACACTGTTGAGGATACAGATGAAGCGGTTAATTATCAAACAGATTTTTTTAATTCACTCTATCTGCCAGGGATACCATCACACATATGGCAATTGAAAATCGGCGTGCCAATTATCATGTTGCGATATATCAACCAGAAAAAACTTTGCAACGCCATGCCCCTTGCAGTAAAAAAATTAATCAGCCACGTCGTAGAAGCAACAATCTTGACAGGATCTTTCAAAGGTGAAGATGTCCTCATTCCTCGCATTCCTATGATTCCATCAGATATGTCATTTCAATTTAAGAGATTGTAATTTCCAGTTCGATTGGCGTTTACAGTTAAAATCAACATAACTTTGGGCCAATCTTTTGAATTGTGAGATTTATATTTAGACACGGATTGCATCTCACAAGGACAATTATATGTTGCGTGTTCCAGAGTCGGCAAACCAGACAATCTCTATATCTCCACAGACAATGGAACAACAAAAAATATTGTATACCCACTAACATTGTGAAATAAAACACATTAGAAACGTGCGCTTACTCTTTTTTTCTTTACCATTTAACCAAATTGAGCCACAGCAACACGTGGCGGGTACAGCTAGTATATAAATAAAAATGGAAATGTTCGTTTGTTCAAAATCGCTAATCTCCGAAAGTTCTTCACCGATTATTTTGAAATTTTGACACAACGTTCCATTCGCATCCGAGTAGGTTTTTACATACATACAATATAGATGCCATGTCTGTGACGGGAGAAAAACATGCTTTTTTAACAAACTGTGTTTTTCATGTGTTTTTCATGTGAGGGAAATCTTTGAAACCACTTTACCGATTGCTTTGAAATTTTTACACAACGTTGCATTCGAATAAGCGCGTGTTTTGATATACCTACTATATACATGCCTCACTTGTGACAGGAAAAAACATTTTTTTTTAAACAGCACCATCTGTTAGATGTAAGAGTAACACATGCTGTAATCTCTGAAAGTTCTTCACCAATTGCTTTGATATGTTGACACAACGTTTCATTCGAATAAGTACGTGTTTTTATATATGTACTATATAGCTGCCACACCTATGATAGGTAAAAAAAAATATAAACAGCGCCATCTGTTGGTTGTAATATCAACAAATGCCATTCTAAATATGTTACGATTCCAGCTTTATGTTTCTAATTGCATTGTTAAGTTGAATTTTCATAGATTTTGAATGATTTTCATTTTGATTTAATTGCTTTGAGTGACATTACTTTGGAATTGAGCTATGTTCTTTACGATACCGTTCATTTCATGAGTATAGTTTATTTTTTATTTTTTAATTTCGTTTATTAATTGTTTTTCTTATTTTCCTATGCAATTGGCAGTGGAATTGAGCTGTATTGATTGATATGAGTTTGAATTGAAATATTTCGTTAGTATTTTTTGTTTTGAAAATAAGAAAATGGACAACGCATTTATTTCATAGCTGCATATGTGCCACAAATAGCCATGAATCCACCGGATACAACGAACTGCATTCTTCACGTTGTGTCAAAATGTCGCGTTTGCGAAAACACTGCTGTATTCGGAAGTGCCTAAGTATTACACATAGAATGCCAGTTACATATACATATATACATATATATTAATAAATAAGACTGAAAAAGTAAGATTAATAATTCTAACACGAATTTTCTCAATGTTTCTTATATTCTTTTTCACTGTTGATGGTAACTGAAAAATCAATTCTCCAAAGTTCATTTTTATTTCTAGTCTGACGCAACACTTGAGCGCGTTTCGTAAAACATATTACATTTTCAAAGACTTTAGTTTACACACACACAACTATAACTGAAAAGCTTTGGCTCGTTTATACCTGCATTTGGGTGAGGTGATGTAATACAATAGTTTTGGATGAGGTGAAAACACAGAACACGAAACAATGGGTATAAGCTAAAGGGAAGAATAGATCTGTAACTGCAGACGGCCTATTGGCCCATATTTCTTGATGCTTCTATATTGGAGCTGAGTCTTGAAGTGGGTAGAATATAATTGTGCGTTAATTAGTTGTTGATTGCTGGTGTTGACTTCTTAATGTGTAGTGCCTCGCAGATATCAAGCTGCCTGCTATCGCTGTATCTATCGATGATTTCCGTGTTTTTTGTTAAGACTTATCTGGTGATGGTCTGGTTGTGGGAAGAGATAATATGTTCCTTGATAGAGCCCTGTTGCATATGCATCGTTAATCGCCTGGAAAAAGATGTTGTTGTCTTGCCTATATACTGAGTTCTTTGGGGCTTACAGTCCCCAAGTGGGCATTTAAAGGCATAGACGACATTGGTCTCTTTCAAAGCGTTCTGCTTTGTGTCTGGAGAGTTTCTCATGAGTAGGTTGGCAGTTTTCTTGGTTTTATAGTAAATCGTCAATTGTATCTTCTGATTTTTTTTCTGTAGGGATAACGTTTCTATTAACAATATCTTTCAGGACCCTTTCCTCCGTTTTATGAGCTGTGGAAAAGAAGTTCCTGTAAAATAGTCTAATAGGGGGTACAGGTGTTGTGTAGTTGTCTCTTCAGAGGTTGCATGGCGTTTCACCTTCCTTCTTATGATGTCTTCAACGAAAAAATTGGAGAAGCCGTTGTTGACTAAGACCTGCCTTATCCTAAAGAGGTCTTCATCGACTTGCTTCCATCCTGAGCTGTGGCTGAGAGCACGGTCCACATAAGCGTTAACAACACTCCTCTTGTACCTGTCTGGGCAGTCACTGTTGGCATTGAGGCACATTCCTATGTTTGTTTCCTTAGTGTAGACTGCAGTGTGGAAACCTCCGCTCCTTTCCATGACTGTTACATCTAGAAAGGGTAGTTTCCCATCCTTCTCCATCTCGTAAGTGAAACGCAACACGGAATTCTGCTCAAATGCTTCCTTCAGCACGTGCAGATGTCTGACATCGGGTAACTGTGTAACTCATCCAAATAGGCGTAGGTGTTGTCCAAGCCCTGGATGACGCAGTTGACAGCTCTCTGAAAGGTGGCCGGGGCATTGCAGAGTCCAAAGGTAAGGCAGTTATACCTGAAAAGTCCGAACGGGGTAATAAAGGCAGACAGTTCTTTAGCTCGCTCCGTTAAACACACCTGGTAATAGCCCTTGAGTAAGTCCACCTGGGACAGGTAGCGGGCATTACCAATGGCATCAAGGATATCGTCAATCCTAGGTAATGGATATGCGTCTTTTACGGTGACACTGTTGAGTTGCCTATAGTCAGTGCAAAGGCGGATCTTACTGTGAGGTTTGGGTACCAAGATGCATGGTGAGGCCCAGGGGGACTCACAGGGGGTAGCCAGTCCATGGTCCAAGAGGTACTGTACATCAGCACGCATGACTTCCTTCTTGCTAGGGCTGATTCGGTAGAATGGTTGGCGAATCGGCTGGGTGTCAGGTAGCAGTTGGATGTCGTGCCGAGTCACAGTACACTCTTGGGGATCATCTCGAAACAACTCCTGATGTTCTCTGATGAGTTTGATGAGTGAAGCACTATTATCGTCCTGAAAGTGATTATGGATGTTAGTAAGGATTTCCGAATTAGAAAGCACTGTCTCAGTGTCAGTGCTTTCGGAAGGAGAAGCAGGGAAGGTCTCACTGTGGCTGTATGGACCTGTAAAGGTGGTGAAGTTGGTTAGCACAGTGGGAGGAACACCATGATAGAGTTTGAGCAAGTTGATGTGGCACAGCTGGGTCTTCCGCCGCCTATCGGGGGTCTCGAGAACGTAGTTGTAGTTATTCCGGCACTCCTTAACACGATAGGTTCTTGAAAACCTGTTTTGTAAAGGAGAACCTGGGATAGGAAAATAGGCAAGGACTAAGTCTCCCGGTTTAAACTTCCTTACTTGGCTGTGCTGGTCGTAACGAGTCTTCATCCTCTCTTGGGCTTTCAGTAGGTTCAGGCGAAGAGTCACAATAACGTGGCTGAAGTATGTTGACCAGACCACACACTAGAAGTTGAAGGGACGACGACGTTTCGGTCCGTCCTGGACCATTCTCAAGTCGCTTGTGATGAGGAGGTAGTTTCAGTAGGTTGTTTCTGGCAAAGGAATGGACCCTCTCTAGAATGTGTCGGAGGTTTTGAAGAAACTGGGGCACATTCTGATGCTCACTGAAGGTGGCATCACGTAGAGAATCCTTGAAAACCTTGAGAGGTTTATGGCACTTACGTCCGTAGAGCATCTCATAAGGAGATACTCCTAGTGACTCGTTGGGAAGACTTCTGAAAATACACATGATGAGATCAATTTGCCTATCCCAATCCTTTGAGGTCTCATTACAAAACTTTTTTAAGAGTGCCTTGATAGTCTGATGACTACGTTCAAGAGAACCCTGTGAAGCAGGATGATAGGGGCTGGACAGTACCTGTTTGATGTTGAACTCTTCTAGAGTCCGTTTGAAGAGATCACTGGTGAAGTTGGTGCCACAGTCGCTCTGAATCTCCCTCGGAAATCCATACTGGGTGAAGATCTTTAATAAATTCTTCACCACTGTAGCAGCCGTAATGTTTTTCACTGGAACTGCTATCGGGAATCTGGTGGTAGGACACAGGATGGTTAAGATATAGGCGTTGCCGGAACTGGTCCGAGGCAAAGGACCAACACAGTCAATAATAAGTCTGTGGAAAGGTTCCTCAGGCACCTGGATGGGTGTCAGTGGTGCTCTGGGGATAGAAACATTCGGTTTACATGCCATCTGACACACGTGGCATTGCTTTACATGTTGCTTGACATCATTAACCATACCTGCCCAGTAGTAGTCTTGACGAATCCCATGGTAAGTCTTGTTAAACCCGTAGTGTGATAGAGCTCCATGGGCCAGGTGTAGAATCGTGGGCCGCAGGCTGGTAGGAATCACTAGTTGTTCAACGTTTGCCCAATCGTCCTCCTCCTTCAGTTTCGTGGGTCTGTATCGGCGATAGAGTAACTCGTTCTCCAAGAAGAACCCAGGAATACTGTCGAATTGAGTCTCAGCCTGAAAGAATAATAGTGTCAGGGTAAGATCTTCTCTGTAACTCACGGAACTCCAAAGCGGTCAGATTAGGGGGTAGTTTCGAAGGGTCTTGAGGGACAGCGGTAGCAGTAGAGTCAGCTGGCTGTGGTCGTGCAGCTTGAGCACGGGTGGTCACCATAACAGGAGAAACTTCATCACTCTCTTGAACCTTTGCTGGAACATGCTTAAAATCGGATTATCCAACACAGAGTTACCCACCTGGGGTTTGTCTTTGACGATCAGGTTGGTCGGTTGCAGGTCTTCTGCCAAGTCGTTGCCTAGGAGAAGTTGCACGCCCGGCATGGGCAGCGGCTTTTCCCTGATGGCGACTTGGACTTCACCGATCACGAAGGGACAATCCAGGTGGACTCTGGCGAGAGGATAAGGAGTAGTAGCAGTGAGGTCAGTGGTGAAGACAGTCTCTCCTGTGTAGGCGACGTTGGGCACAGCTGATTTCAAGACGATCGATTGAAGAGCCGCTGTGTCCCTCAAGATCTTAAGTCCAAAACGTCCCTCAGAATCTGAACGTTGGTTGTGATAGTTCCTGGATACAGATGCTTGCTGAAGAGAGAAAGATCATTAACATGAACACCAATATTCATTACAGGCTTACCGGACTTAGGAGGAGTCTGTTTGGGTTTAGTAGATTCGGTGTTACCTTTATATGGAGACTTACCACATTTTTCTATGGATGTCCATAGAGTTTACAATACTTACAGTACAGTTGAGAGGTACCTTGATCGGGGCTCACTTTCTCGTAACTGTACCAAGACTTCTTACTGGTAGGTGGTTCTGGTGTCAGCCGGTGGATGAGGCTGTAAGTGTCAGCCGACTTCGCGCATTTCACCAAGTCGGTCTCTTCTCCTATCTGCTAAGTATAGGCGGACAGGAGGAGGTACACGCCTCAAGAATTCTTCAACCACATGAGGTTGACGAGTCTGGAAAAGTAGAGACATGTGCTGCCTCCAGCCATTTCATAAAATATCTCCGTTTGGTGTTGGCAAATTCTAAGAAGGTGGTGGTACTTGCCTTTATGTAGTCACGGAATTTTCGTCGGTAGCTTTCGGTGGAGAGAAGGTAGGCGTCCAACACTGCTTGCTTCAGGGTTGGGTAGTCGTTCTCAGACGCCAAAGTGCTGACTGTGACTGTGACAAAGTGTGACTGCTGCTCAACCTGTAAGATGTACTCGGAGAAGGGTAGCCCATTGGTCGTTAGGCCAACTAAGTTGATTAGCAAGGGTCTCAAAAATTGTGAAAAAAACATCAACCACCGTTTCTACGAACGGTGGCATTAACTTACTTGCATGTGAGACATTGAAGCTTGGAGGAAGACTAGCTGCAGCTTGCTGGCGTTGAGCTTTGTGTGTAGTGTCCAACGTGAGTTCTCGGTCACGACATTCTAGAGCCGTTTCCGCTTGCTGTTTGTCGTGTTCGCGTTGCATCTCTAGTTGTCGTCGTCTTGTTTCAAGTTGTACTCTTTCACGCTCTCTGAATAGGGCCAACTCACGTTCTTGTTGTTCCTTAAGCAGTGCGGCTTCTCGTTCCTTAACTTGGAGCTCACGTTCTTGCTCTTCCTTTCTGATGGCAGCTGCTTCCTTTTGTTGCTCCCGCTCGATCTTAGCAAGTTCTAGTTTGAGCTTCATTGCTGTCAAGTCATGCTTATCTGAAATAGTGTATTGTTCGTGAGTATCAGAGTCTATAATACCTTCTTCCACAAGGTGATCCAAAAGTATATTATGTATTTCATGTGTGACGATAATCTCTTCCAAGAGATTTAGCTGCTCTTCCCTATATACATCACGTTCCACGCAACATTCAAGATACGTTTTACAGTAGCTTAAACGTATATATCAAGACAGCACACGCCCCTGCACTCCCCCCCTCCCCCCTCTCCTGCCCACCTGGTCTCCGCGCCGACCCTTCTACTGCTGCTATCCCAGTCTCAAACTACCGAGTTGCCGGCCTTCCTGCATTCTCATTGTTGCCGTTCGAGAACACGCCACTCCAGCCTTGCACCAACCACACATTCCACGCCAAGGCATGTCGGGGTCGACTTGCAGAACCACCATCAGAATATATCTTGTGCTCTGGCTGATAACATCTTGTTGACTCACCTTGTGTGATTAAATAGCGGTTGTTAGCTTGCTTATATATTCCCAGCACCATTCTTATATATTGACTATTTTATATTTCACTTGTGTTCCATATTGCCCTCCAGTTAACGTAATTCATTTTTATGTTATTTCTTTTTCACTTGTTTTCCAGTCACGTTATTCAGCCATGGTATTGTGTTTATTTAATTTGTTTTCTAGAATAAGTAAATGTCATGTTTATAATTTTGTTTCGTGTCTCTTCCCTTACCTTACCACAGATTATCAGACAAGCAGTCATTCTTTTTTTTTCCTTTTTTTTTTTTACTTATTTATATGTGACCTGGCTTTGACATCTGCCAGTGGAAGACTGCCGAACACCATACTCATACTCCACTACTTTACCGTCATATATAATTGGGGGCCTGTCCGGGAGCTGCACTCAGTATTGGTAATTGTGGTAAGCATACTTGGCTTTCTTCCCTTGCTTTCAATATTCCACTAATCACTTTTATTATTCATATGGTGCTGTGTAATATTGTGCATTACGGGAGTAGCATATGGTGAGTGTGAGACAACTTTGGATTACGTGGTGACTGTCGGCCACAGTCATACTCTTAATTGGTCGTCTCCCCCTCCATGTTATTACCCATGTTTAACATCTTTTGTCCCTCAGATATTTCTCATATTTTTGACAGATTATCATATAGGTACCCTGGTACTGTGGTCTGTGTCCGGGTCAATAGCACCTAATTTCTGCAATTCGACTCTAGAGGACAAAGAGGGCATCGTCCTCTCGCACGGACTTTTATTGCCGAGTTGGGACCTCGCCAATAGTTCTCGTCACCAGTTTGACACTCGCACCCCCAACTCGTCGGTCAGAATTGATGGTACTTACTTAAGGTAGGAATTAGCTTTCTTTCTTTTGAGCACGAAGTTCGCTAATTCTGTAAGTAATATATTTAATTTCAGTAGGTAACTTGCTTATGTTCTATAGTGACTCGGCAAGGTATGACTACATTTTTGACTACCTAATTTACTTTGGAACCATTTAGTGTTTCACTTGTTTTTCGAAACTCAGTTTCAACTAATTTAGGATTTCTTGCCTTTATCCTCCCACAGTGAGTACTGGGTACAAGATTTCGTGCGACCTTAATCATTTACCTCTGAATTAACTTTAATTATTAACAATTCTACAGGATAGGTATCAGTTGCCACGTTTCCTGTTTCTGACAATCACCATATCATCACAGTATATTCGTGTCTCATTTATTTGCTAATTTCACCATGTTTCGTATGCATGCTTTCAAGACAGATCCAGAAGGTGAAATAGGGAACTTACGTCATGCTAGGAGGGTCAATTGATAACTCTTGCACATGAGTATCACTTGGAAGTTCCCGATAGGCCAACAAATGTGCCATACATAATATGTACTGGATCATCTTTAGATGAAGGTACTATAGATTCTGATACTCACGAACAATATACCATTTCAGATAAGCATGATTTGACGGCAATGAAACTCAAATCGAGCTCGCAACAGCTCGAGAAGGAGCACCAGCAAGCCGCCATAATAGCAACAACAGAAGCAGCTGCCATCAGAAAGGAAGAAACAAGAAAGAAATCCACCTCAAAGAGCGAGAGGCCGCACTGAGAAAAGAAGAAAGTGAACGTGATTGGCCTTATTCAAAGAGCGTGAAAAAGTACAACTTGAAATAAGACGACAACAAATAGAGATGCAACGTGAACACGACAAAAATAACGGCAGGCAGAACAGCTCTAGAATGTCGTGACCGAGAACTCACGATGAACACTACACACCAAGCTCAACTCCGAGCAAGCTGCAGCTAGTCTTCCTCCAAGTTTCAATATCTCCCATGCAAGTAAGTTAATGCCACCGTTCATAGAAACGGGGTTGATGTTTTTTTTCACTACTTTTGAGACCCTTGCTAATCAACTTAGTTTGGCCTGACGACCAATGGGCTACCCTTCCTCCGAGTACATCTAACA
The DNA here is from genome assembly GCA_020271785.1 of Procambarus virginalis. Classification (NCBI taxonomy): domain Eukaryota; kingdom Metazoa; phylum Arthropoda; class Malacostraca; order Decapoda; family Cambaridae; genus Procambarus; species Procambarus virginalis. The sequence continues at coordinate 59,590 of WNGS01161709.1, read as the reverse complement.
GGTAGAGCAGCAGTCAACACTCAGCACTTTGCATCTGAAAACAACACGCCACCCTGAAGCTAGCTGTGTTGGACGCCTACCTTCTCTCCACCGAAAGCTACCGACGAAAGTTTCCGTGACTACGTAAGGCAAGTACCACCACCTTCTTAGAATTTGCTAACACAGCAAGGAAAGTGAACTACGGGAAAAGACACAAGAAGTGACACCTAGATATAATCGCCTCACAGAAACAAAACTCGTCAGCCATCATAACGAATGCGGTGTTTCCCCAGGACTTCACGGTAATAAGGAAGAGAGAGAGAGAGAATGGACGGGGAGGAGGTGAGATGAGGGACCCTACTAATGAGAAAGGAATGGAGTTTCAAGGAGATGGTCATCCCAGCCTGCGAGGGATTCAGAGATTATATAACAGGCATCATGACACTGGGAGGATCAAAAGTAGGTAGTAGCAGTGATATATAACCCCTACCAAATGACAGATGACCAAGAGCCAGGAGATATGAGCTAGAAACAACATGGTAGTTAATCTATAAGTGAGAATGCAGCCTCTGCTGCCTGGTAGAAATAGATCCCATCTGGTCTTCATGGGGGCGGGCTTCAATCACGGCTAAGGATATGACTGACTGAAAACAGGAACCGCATGGAGGAGAGGTACATGAAGTCAATCTATGGGAGGTGGCGAACAAAAACTTCTTAACCCAGCATGTCAAGAGGACCCACTGCACGGATGAGAGGAAACGATGATACAAGCGAGACTGCCCGACATAGTCTTCACTCGTGAACGACTCGCATAAAGATCGGCCTTGAGACCCCCAAGTAGGAATGAGAGACCACAGTGTACTGACGTTTGAGTATCTGGATGCAGGTAGGGTTATTGAACGCGAGAGTGAGGAGTACTGAAACAAAAGGCTGCATTCCGAAGGAAAGGAAACCTATGAGGAGATACGAAATTCTAACAGATATAACACTGGGAAACAGAGCTGCAGGGGAAGACGGCCCAAGACATGATGGACTACATCTAAGAAGAGCAAGGAAGCATCAACAAGTTTGTACGCAGACTAAAAGGAAAACAATGAAGATCGAGATGAGAAATCCATTGTTTATTAGAGATGTAGGCTAGCTCAGCACCAAAGTAAAATTGCGTTTAGAACACATAGGAATATCAGAACACTTGAGAGCAATAAAAAATACCAGGAGTGTGCTGGACAAGGTAAAGACTCACCTAACTTAGCGCACAGCCACATCAGGTAGAAACAACACTACTAAAGGAACAGGTAATGAATAAGAATTAGGGGCAGAAGGATTCACTACACACAGTCAAGGAAGGTGTGTGAGGAACGGATACGAAATTCCAGGAGGTCTTCACCTTTAGCAAGGAGAAATTCAGTGATAAGAGAGGGAATGTTTAACCAGGAACCATAGAAGAGTTTGAGATTACCAGGTGGGGAAGTAAGTAAGTGTTTACTAGAGTTGGATGTGACAAAGGCTATAGGCCAGTGGAATCTTCCCTTGGATACAAGGAAGGAGCACAAGCACTGTGCCTGCCACTCCATGTGTAACAAATCACTGGCAACAGGGGAAACTGCCAGATATTTGGACAAGCAGTAAAGTAGTCCATATACAAGAAAGGGGATAGAAGGAGGCACTGAACTACAGACCAGTGTCCCTAACTGTGCCATACCCATGCAAGCTGATGGAGAAGATTGTGCGAAAGAAATAGTGGAGACATCTGGAGCAAAAGATTGTACACAGTATCAACATGGTTCAGGGATGGCAGGTCCTGCCTCACAGGGTGATATTTGAATTCTACGACCAGGCAACAAAATAAGGCAAGAAAGAGCAGTGTTGGTCAGACCTGCATATTTTTGGATTGCCAGAAAGGACCTTTGATTACAGTCACACACAAGAGGGCTAGTGGAAAAGTTGGAGATGCAGGCTGGAGTGAAAGAGGAAAGGTACTCCGTTGGATAGAGAGAGTACCTAAGTACAGGAAGACAACGAGTCTGTGATGAGGTGCGTGAAGTCTCTAGATTGGCGGATGTTACACAGGTGGAGTCCCGCAGGGGGTCAGTCCTTGGACCCATACTGTTTCGCGTATATTGTAAATGATCTCCCGAGGAGTATAGATTGTTCTCTCTATGTTTGCCTGAGATGCAAAATTATGAGGGGATTGAAACAAGGATGATAAGTAGGAGGCTACGAGATGACTAGATGAATGATGAATGGTCCAACAAATGGCTAGTTGAAGTTTAACCCGAGTAAATGCAAATAATGAAATTAGGCGGTGGAACAGGAGGCCAGACACGGATACAGAATAGGAGTGAAGTACCTATGAAACAGACAGAGAAAAAGATCTAGGAGTTCAATATCACACCAAACCTGTCTCCTTGAAGCCCACATAAGAGAATATACGTCTGCGGCATATGCTGAGGGCTGGCTAACATAGAACGCGTTCAGGAACCTGTGTTAAGGACTCATTCAGAATCTTGTACACCCATATGTCAAGACCAATCCTGGAGTATGCGGCCCCAGCATGGAGCCGTACCTTGTCAAGCACAAACGAATGCTGGAAAAGTCCAGGATATGCTACTCAGACTAGTCCAGAACTAAGAGGCCATGAGTTAGAGGAAAGAGCTGCGGGGAAATCAACTCTACGACCACTGGAAAGTACGAAGAGTAAGGGGGGACATGATCACATACCAACAAAATCCTCAGGGAATGACCAAGGGTAAGAAAGGATGAACTATTCAACACAGGATGGGACGCGAACAAGGAGGACACACAGGTGGAAGCTGAGTACCCAAATGAGCCACAGGACATACGTAAAGAACTTTTTATCATGTCAGTAGTAGTTATACAAGTGGAATGCATAGGACGTGATGTGTGTGGAGGCTGACTCCATAACAGTTTCAAATGTAGATATGTTGATAGCCCCAGTAGGCTCAGGAATCTGTACATCAGTTGATTGACCGGTGAGAGGCAGGACCAAAGCAGAAGCTAACCGCCCGCAAGCACAACTAGGTGTGAGTACACACATAGGATGTCTGGTAGCTGAGCGGACAGTGCCCAGGACTCGTAATTCTGTGGCCAAGGTTTCTATTTCCGAACCAGGCAGAAACAAATGGGCAAAGTTTCTTTCACCCTGATGCCCTGTTACTTGGCAGTAAATAAGTACCTGGGAGATAGATGATCAGCTGTTTACGGGAAGCTGCTTCCTTGGGGGTGTTTTGTCGTGAGTGTGTGGGTGGTGTACCTCACCTAGTTGTACTCACCTAGTTGTGTTGCTTGCGGGGGTTGAGCTCTGGCTCTTTGGTCCGGTCCTCTCAAACCGTCCAATCAACAGGGTGTAACAGGTTCCTGAAGTCCTATTGGGCGTCAGGATATGATAATATCTTAGCACTTGAAACTGTGTCATGGGAGTCAGCCTCCACCACATCGACTTCCTAATGCATTTTCAAAT
>WNGS01161709.1:33245-52514 GCA_020271785.1 Procambarus virginalis | reverse complement strand
GTGATCCCATATATGTTCAAGTGCATCACCCTGAAGGTGACTCTCTTCTGTCCTTTCTCAGATCCTATTGCTTCCCCTGAAGCAGGGAAACAGGGAGGGACCGGGATGGGAGGGCCTGTTAAGGGGGACCTGGTGGATCTGGGGCTGTGCAGGAGGCTGGGAGATGTGTGTGTGTGTACTCACCTAATTGTGCTTGCGGGGGTTGAGCTTTGGCTCTTTGGTCCCGCCTCTCAACTGTCAATCAACTGGTGTACAGATTCCTGAGCCTACTGGGCTCTATCATATCTACATTTGAAACTGTGTATGGAGTCAGCCTCCACCACATCACTTCCTAGTGCATTCCATTTACTAACTACTCTGACACTGAAAAAGTTCTTTCTAATGTCTCTGTGGCTCATTTGGGTACTCAGCTTCCACCTGTGTCCCCTTGTTCGCGCCCCTCCAGTGTTGAATAGTTCATCCTTGTTTACCCGGTCAATTCCCCTGAGGATTTTGTAGGTTGTGATCATGTCCCCCCTTACTCTTCTGTCTTCCAGTGTCGTAAGTTGCATTTCCCGCAGCCTTTCCTCATAACTCATGCCTCTTAGTTCTGGGACTAGTCTAGTAGCATACCTTTGGACTTTTTCCAGCTTCGTCTTGTGCTTGACAAGGTACGGGCTCCATGCTGGGGCCGCGTACTCCAGGATTGGTCTTACATATGTGGTGTACAAGATTCTGAATGATTCCTTACACAGGTTCCTGAACGCCGTTCTGATGTTAGCCAGCCTCGCATATGCCGCAGACGTTATTCTCTTTATGTGGGCTTCAGGAGACAGGTTTGGTGTGATATCAACTCCTAGATCTTTCTCTCTGTCTGTTTCATTAGGTACTTCATCACCTATTCTGTATCCTGTGTCTGGCCTCCTTTTTCCACTGCCTAATTTCATTACTTTGCATTTACTTGGGTTGAACTTCAACAGCCATTTGTTGGACCATTCACTCAGTCTATCTAGGTCATCTTGTAGCCTCCTACTATCATCCTCTGTTTCAATCCTCCTCATAATTTTTGCATCGTCGGCAAACATTGAGAGGAACGAATCTATACCCTCTGGGAGATCATTCACATATACCAGAAACAGTATAGGTCCAAGGACTGACCCCTGCGGGACTCCACTTGTAACGTCTCGCCAATCTGAGACTTCACCCCTCACACAGACTCGTTGTCTCCTGTTGCTTAGGTACTCCTCTATCCACCGGAGTACCTTCCCTTTCACTCCAGCCTGCATCTCCATCTTTCGCACTAGCCTCTTGTGTGGCACTGTATCAAAGGCTTTCTGACAATCCAAAAATATGCAGTCTGCCCACCCTTCTCTTTCTTGCCTTATTTTTGTTGCCTGGTCGTAGAATTCAAGTAACCCTGTGAGGCAGGACCTGCCATCCCTGAACCCATGTTGATGCTGTGCTACAAAGTTCCTTCGCTCCAGATGCTCCACTAGTTTTTTTCGCACAATCTTCTCCATCAGCTTGCATGGTACACAGGTTAGGGACACTGGTCTGTAGTTCAGTGCCTCCTGTCTATCCCCTTTCTTGTATATCGGGACTACTTTAGCTGCTTTCCAAATATCTGGCAGTTCCCCTGTTGCCAGTGATTTGTTATACACTATGGAGAGTGGTAGGCACAGTTCTCTCGCTCCTTCCTTTAGAACCCATGGGGAGATTCCATCTGGGCCTATAGCCTTTGTCACATCCAACTCTAGTAAACACTTCCTTACTTCCCCGCTGGTAATCTCAAAGTCTTCCAGTGGTTCCTGGTTAGCTATTCCCTCTCTTACCTCTGGAATTTCTCCTTGCTCGAAGGTGAAGACCTCCTGGAATTTCTTATGTGTGTGTGTGTGTGCGTGTGTGTGCGTGTGGAAAAAATAATAACTTAATCGTTAGTAACAGTTATTTGATTGACAGTTGAGAGGTGGGCCGAAAGAGCAAAGGTCAACCCCTGCAAGCACAGCTAAGTGAATTCACAGCCTCCTTTTACACCCTACTTACATGCAGCCTCCTCTTACACAGACACTACTGTTACAGTGCCCTCTCCTATTTCTCCCATATGCCTGCTTTAAGAGTCACATTAGCTTACCCTGCAGGTTCCCGGAGATGCAGGGAGTCTCTTGATGTATGAGGCTACCAAAATGGTTACTTCTTGGTGGAGAAAATGGCATTTATATGTTTGTAGGTAAGCGGGAGGTTGCACCCTAGGTACAACAAAATGACCCCTGCCTGCACATCCGCCATTTTGTGTGTGACGCCAGCCGGCTGGTGATTGGCTGGCTGAGGTCACATGACGTGATTCACCAATCAGAGCCTGCCCCTGGGTCTGTGACGTCACCGGGAGGCCTGGCTCATTGCCTCCAGAGCGCCAGGCCTCAGAGTTTCGTGGAGCTTCCTTGAGAGTGGACGTGCGTTGGTTGCACTCTCGAGTTCCGAGGTCCAGGAGCCTCATTCAGTGCAGTTACACAGCGTGACAAGTTTATAGTGACTACCAAAGACTGCAGTACTTCCGGGAAGTGTGAGGAGCCGAGTTCCAGCGGTATAGGAGCACTGAGAGCTGTGAGCTGATAGTCTTGGAAGGGTCTAGGGAGTGACTGTGGCAGGGGCAAGGAGTGGCTCGCCATCAGTGGAACTCCGAGGTGTTCAGAGCTGTTATGATTGGATTCAGAAGGGTGAAGACGCATCTTGATCCATGACTGAGTGGTCTTGGTGAATGAGTGCTGGAGGGAAACGACGTGAACAGTGACGCCTGGACAAGCCAGTGACCAGGTACTTCACTACAGGATTGAGTACGGAGATGACAGGTGTCTTCACGACGCCTATGAACTGGTGACTCATCTGGAATGCCAAGAAACGACTTGAATGACCGACGAACCCCGGCGACCATCGGAGTCCAGGTGTCTGAGGGCAGGACGTGATAAGGTAGATCATTTTTCCCTTCCATATTAGCCCTTCATGTTAGGCAAGATAGGCCTACTGTTATATTTAGTCATTTGCTAGAGTGTTCTAGGAATCATAGGAGTAGATTAGGCTGTGGAACAGCACATATATTTTATCTACAGCCTGGTGAAGACAGCGAGTGGCGTGAGTGGCAGACCTGTGGAGGACTGAGGACCTACGCTGACGGAATCGCCCCCCCCCCCCAGTGTGGGGCCTGTGGTTCATTTAAACTCGATCAGCTGATGCAAGTTGCAGGCGGCCACCAGAGGAGCATTGCTGTCACCATTATCATTTCCACTGATATCCATGCGTATATAAATATCTCATGTGTCTGTAGTTTACTTTTGAGTAAACATTATTATTTTATCATTGCTTTTAGTGTCACCTCCATCTCATTGAGCATTGTAAGTAAATGATATATGATTATACCACACTGGTACTTGCATTACATAGATAGAGACCCTAGGTTGGCAATACGATATTATATTTGAATACTGGTACTGGCATTATATAGAAAGATACCCTGGGTTGGCAACACAATATTATATTTGAATTCTGGTACTGGCCTTATATAGAAAGAGGTCCTGGTTTCTAGGTGCGATATTATATTCGAACCAAATAGTGTTGCTGGGACGCAGAGAAGTTTACCCAGCTGGCGACCAGGAAGGAAGTGGTGAGATTGAGGATACGGCCGGAAGTCCTGCAAAACCTTGCGCGCACAGGTGGGCAGGCCTGGTTGGGGAGTCAAACACTGCAGGATTGAGCTCAAACGATGTGTTCTGGGCCTTCTCCTTTCCCCTTGGGTCCAAGGTCAAATAGCGGTGACCGGTCTTGAGGCATTACTAGGAGAGCTTCCTGGGTGTGATGCATGATACCCTAGTATAGGGGGCAAAGACCCACGGCAGCGTGGGGTTACAGGATCAATAGCATGATTCCCTGTTGTTTAACTGTAACCTTACGTAACACAAGGCCAAGGTGAGTGACGCAGGCCAAGGTGAGTGACGTGTGACACTACTTACACACAGCCTCACCTTCACATTCAACTAAGTTTATTGAGGTAATGAAATACATCTCAAAAGGGTAGAGTAGCTTAGGCCCTTTCTACCCTCGTCTATTTAAGGTCCCCCAAAGGCCTCACAAATTCATACAGTAAACCACCAATTAATCATATTAATAATGAGATAATGGGGATGGAAATTAACTTACAGCCCATCATTAACTGAGGACGGAGGGAGCCGGTCGGCCGAGCGGACAGTACGCTGGACTTGTGATCCTGTGGTCCCGGGTTTGATCCCCGGGAGCCGGAGAGAAACAATGGGCCGAGTTTCTTGCACCCTATGCCCCTGTTACCTAGCAGTAAAATAGGTACCTGGGTGTTAGTCAGCTGTCACGGGCTGCTTCCTGGGGGTGGAGGCCTGGTCGAGGACCGGGCCGCGGGGACACTAAAAAAAGCCCCGCAATCATCTCAAGATAACCAAGGTAACATGGTATAGAGGATATACTTTTAGAGATACATGTAACTTCGGGGATTAAATTAATGAGAGGCGGGGATGTAGTGAATTAATCCTCTCGATGACTAAACCACACACCAGAAGATGAGGAGATGATGATATTTCAGTCCGTCCTTGACCATTATCAAGTCGATTGTCAGCTTGTGATTATCAAATCACATATCAAGTAGCTTATCAAGTAACTTATCAAGTAACTTATCACATATCAAGTAAGTTATCACATATCAAGCAACTTATCACATATCAAGTAACTTATCACATATCAAGTAACTTATCAAGTAACTTATCAAGTGATCAAGTCTGCCCATAGTAGGAAAGCGGCATGTCAAGGATTTGGGAATAATGATGTCCAATAACCTAACGTTAAGAGAACATAACCAAGCAAATATTGCATCAGTCAGAAAAATGATCGGATGGATTACGAGAAATTTCAAATCCCGGGATCCCATCATAATTGTTGTACTATTCTACAAATCTACACAGTTAAGTCCCAAATGAACACAATGAAATAACATACTGGAGTGAACGATATGGAAGAAAATACAGAATAGAACCAGTGAAGAGCAGGGGTGCCATAGACACAATCAGAGAACACTGTATAAACATCAGAGGTCTACGGTAGTTCAACATCCTCCCAACGAGCATAAGAAATATTGCGGGAACAACCGTGGACATCTTCAAGAGAAAACTAAATTGTTTTCTAAAAGTAGTACCGGGCCAACCGGGTTGTGGTTGGTATGTGGGCCTGCGGGCCGCTCCAAGCAAATGAACAATGCATATTAAACTACACAATAAGAGAGTGCATATGTTCTAACGTTACAAAGTATGATGTCATTCAAGAATGTATTGTTTTCCAAAGAAACAATAACACCACAATGGGATGAATATATCGTTGATGTAGTAACTTTTTCTCTATTTTCTTCATGACGAGTTTTCAGTCATTTAAATGTTCCGCTTTCAAATGATAACTGAGAAGCAATATCCTCGTGGACACTGACTTTAAACATTTTAATTCCGTCTTGTTCAACATTCGTGCTTCCGCTTCAGTCAAGGATAATGTTATTGTTAACTAGATCTTCAACTTTGCTTTGTATCCTGACTCTACACTCTCGCGAGTCATGCTTCTTACCGCGGTACCAACATCTGGGGGTAAAACTGGCATTTCCAAGGTGAATGTCCCCACCGAGAACACTTCATGAATAGCGTGGGTTCCTCAATATATTTTGCCATTTCCTTTATTCTAGTCCTTGCACAAAACTTATTTCAAGAGACTCATCCTTTAACAAGGCAACAATTTGGCTTTGTTTTTCACCACGTACAATGTTCCACTTAACCCACATAATACTTTCATTGTTAAGATGCAGAAATTAAGGATCCGAGAATATCGGATACTTAAAACTATAACCTTTGTGTAAATTATTCGTACTTCAGAAGTAACCAAACCTATATTCTTGAATCCGTTAGTTGTTAGATGTTCCACTAACTGATTTGTAGGGCTGGTGAGTGTCCTCCTTTAACAATGGTTGAAATTCGCTAAATTCCTTGGCCAATAGAACCAACTACTCCAGCTTCTGAGAAAAGTTCATGTGACACGTAGAGGGAAATAACAGCCACTTCCTTCCATGAACCTGTGACTTTTGCCATGAGTGGTCCTGTTGCATCCTTCCAGTGAGATTTTCCTGCTGAGTTTGTTGAGAACTATGAAACCCACGTCCGACTGGACATGGGTTTCATAGTTCTCTGCAGAATCGTCTTGTCCATCATCCTCACTCTCAAACTTTGTGTACATAGCACAAGATGTGCTTTTACACATGCAGGCCTCCTCCATTTCCTGGGTACGCAATGTCACTAGATCACAGGTTCACAACTTTCTAGAGTGCTCCAAGACGCACCCTTACTCCACCACGGTTGGTGTGAGAATGCCAGTGGTAAGACAACGAGTCAACCCTTCATCTCCACTTACACATACTCTTCCGATATCAGCCAATGTCTGTAATAATTTACACTACACTCTATTTACATCACTGTAATCATAAGGTTGTGCCCGGAATATAGATCTGTCATCTGATCATTTTTTCGTCAATATCTCAATACTCGATTCTTTTTCGTTCGTTTTTATCTTTTTTTTTCCGTTTGCGAAAAATTCGCTTGCAGGGTACCTAGGGGGGGGGGGAACCCCATGGCGAACCCATCCAATTGTTTATACATGTACCCATCGGGACTCAAGAAAGGTGCCACTTTAGTGCAAGTTAACTACCTCAATATGCTCTCTGGTATGTCTAGAGAGGTACAAGCCGGATCACGAAACACTGTCCATCATCATCCCGATTGTTTCATCCAAGGGCACCAACGTGCCCTTGGATGAAACTCCATACACTTATGAAGAACTCTCCAAACACCAAACAGAATGCCTTAAGATAGACCAACGTCGTCTATGCCTTCACATGCCCACTTGGGGACTGTCAGACCCAAAGATATCAGTATATAGGCAAGACAACAACGTCTCTCTCTCTCTCTCTCTCTAGGCGATAAACAATGAACTAGTAACAAGGCTCCATCAAGGAGCACATAAGCCCCACACGCATCCATATCAGCACCAGAGACATCTTGACAAGCAACACTGAAATAATCGACAGGTTATTTCTACAGCAGATGAGAGGACATCAGCAAGGCGCTACATTTTGGGAAGTCCAACCCAGCAATCAATAACCAGCTAACATAAATTATGAGAAGAATCAAGACAGATGAAGATAGACAGAGAATACAGGATGACCTGGACAAACTGGAGGAATGGTCTTGAAAATAACTACTAATAGAGTTCAACTCAGGAAAGTGTAAAATAATGAAATTAGGCGAAGGGAGCAGGAGGCTGAACACAAGGTACCATCTGGGCGGTGAAATCCTGCAAGAGTCAAACAGAGAGAAAGATTTGGGGGTTGATATCACACCGAACCTGTCCCCAGAGGTCCACATTAAAAGTATATCATCAGCGGCTATGTTAGAGTGGCCAACATAGGAACTGCCTTTAGACTCTTGTGTAAGGAATCATTCAGGACCCTGTATACCACTTGTGTAAGACCTGTCCTGGAATATGCAGCTCCAGCCCGGGGTCCATATCTAGTTAAACACATGACAAAGTTAGAGAAGATTCAGCGGTAGGCCACCAGACTGGTATGTTGACGACATTTTTACACAGGTACCTGATGTCTGCAGAAGCTGAAGGAGGCATTTGAGCAGAATTCTGTGTTGCGTTTCACTTACGAGATGGAGAAGGATGGGAAGCTGCCCTTTCTAGATGTAACAGTCATGGAAAGGAGCGGAGGTTTCCACACTGCAGTCTACACTAAGGAAACAAACAGAGGAATGTGCCTAAATGCCAACAGTGACTGCCCAGACAGGTACAAGAGGAGTGTTGTTAACGCTTATGTCGACCGTGCTCTCAGCCACAGCTCAGGATGGAAGCAAGTCGATGAAGAACTCTGTAGGGTAAGGCAGGTCCTAGTCAACAACGGCTTCTCCAATGGTTTCGTTGAAGACATCATATGAAGGAAGGTGAAACGCCATGCAACCTCTGAAGAGACAACTAACACAACACCTATACCCCCTATTAGACTATTTTACAGGAACTTCTTCCCCACAGCTCACAAAACGGAGGAAAGGGTCCTGAAAGATATTGTAATAGAAACATTATCCCTACAGACAAAAATCAGAAGATACAACTGACGATTTACTATAAAACTAAAAATCGGCAAGCCTACTCATGAGAAACTCTCCAGACACAAAGCAAACGCTTNATTTAAACTCTATCATGAGATAATAGCTCAACAATGAAGAATAACTTCATAGAAGTCGTGAAACACGACAATATAGCAAACAGGCCATTTTTTACCACACATGGCTGTAATGAGAGAATCAAAAACAACTCCTTACGGCTAGTTTTTAACTGTAGCTCTAAATCTGGACCCCAAGGAACCAGTCTAAAATGATTGTTTGCAAACAGGTCCAAGTCTAACTCAGAAATTGTATGACATACTGTGAAGTTTTAGACTTAATAAATATGATATTCAGCAGATATAAGTAAGGCCTTTCTAAGAGTCGGCTTGCAGGAAGAAGATAGAGACTTCACTAAGTTTCTATGGGTAGAGAACCCAGAAGATATCAATAGTCCTATAGTGACTTTCAGATTTTCATCAGTACTTTTTGGCGCTACAAGTAGTCCATTCCTGTTGCAAGCAACTCTAGATACTCATCTGAAGAAATCATCAAGTCCCTATAAGGCTGAAATCAGTCAGAATCTATATGTAGATAATTTTCAAGGGACAGTTAACAGTACTACTGAACTGTTACAATTATATCAAGAGGCCAACAAGGAGCTACAAGGTGCCAACATGCCACTACAATCTTGGGCCTCTAATAATGCAACATTGAATAATCAATAGCAAGAGATTACCCTGAATATCACGTACCAGAATCACAAAAGGTGTTAGGTATGGAGTGGGATTTAATCTCGGACACGATCTCGATCAAATCCGTGCCAGTAAATTATTGCATTGCTACAAAAAGGGATTTGCTTTCACAAGTTAGTAAAATATTTGACCCACTTGGTCTACTAAATCCTTTAACTATCAAGTGGCGTTTACTGGTGCAAGAAGCTTGGAAGTCTAAAGTTGGTTGGGATGATCCACTACCACTCCAGTTACAAAAAGCTTGGATGGAAATGGCTCAAGAACAAACTTTAGTCGACAAGATAATCTTTCCGAGACACATAGTCGAGGAAAATGATGAAGTAACACTACATGTATTCGCAGACTCGTCAGCCAAAGCTTTTGGAGCTTGTGCTTACTTAGTGACTTCTAATCAATCATATCTTATCACCTCTAAGGCCAGAGTCGCTCCATTAAAAAAGAGGACTTTGCCTCAGATGGAACTAACAGCACTGCTAACAGCCACACGCTTAGCTGTGCATATCAAACAAGTCTTGTCTACCATGAACATCAAAGATGTCATTATATGGTCTGACAATGAAGCTGTTTTACAATGGGTACGAAACGACAACTGTCCGACTCCCTATGTAAAAAATCGCGTCTCGGAAATTAAAGAAATTTCCGCAGGCTTTCAATTGTTGCATGTACCAACAAAAGATAATCCAGCTGATCTCTTATCAAGAGGTATGACGTTTAAACAATTTGCAAAGGCAGATATTTGGTTTTATGGGCCTAGATGGTTAGTGAATGGCAGTTGGCCTGAACAAAAGCCGCACGTCATCACGACACAAACCATAACTACCACCAGGCAGCAAGCTCAAATATCAGTCTTGGATTGTACTCGTTACTCCTCGCTCATCAAATTAATCAATGTAACACAGAACGTGTTTCAATATCTCAGGAAAAAAGGTATAAAATACACTTTTCCTGATGCACTTATCTATTGGGTAAGACAAGCCCAAATAGAAACTTATGGTAAGAACTATGAAAATCTTCCGCATAAGTTAAAACACAATCTCGGTCTGTGGATAGACCAAGAAAATCACAACATTCTGCGTTGTGGAGGGAGACTTAAACACGCAGATGTTAATCTAGATACCGTGCATCCATGGCTTTTACCAAAAAATCATTGGATCACCAGGTTGATTGTGTTACATACACATCAACAAATCATCAAACATGGAGGAGTGTTAGACACACTCACACAAATCAGACAACAGTACTGGATTCCTCAGGGAAGACAGTCAGTCAAATCAATCTTGAAAAATTGCATGATATGCCGAAGGTACGATGCAAAAACTTGCTCTTATCCAGGGCCACCACCTCTACCAAAAGAACGTGTGGTCCATCTACATCCTTTCGAAACGACCGGAGTAGATTATACAGGAGCAATATATCTAACAGGGACTCCAGATAAGCAACCTATCAAGGCATACATCTGTCTGTTCACCTGTGCTACCACCAGGGCAGTACATTTAGAGGTAACACCCGATATGACTGCTCAATCATTTATTCAAGCTTTCCGCAGATTCGCAGCACGCCGATCATGCCCCAAGCTGATGATTTCAGATAACGGAGCAAACTTGGTAGCTGGAGAAGCATGTCTACGGGAAATCTGTTCCCATCCTGCAGTTACTTCCACACTGGAACAGCGTCATTGCAGATGGAAATTTATCCCTCCGAGAGCCCCATGGCACGGAGGATTTTATGAACGGTTAATAGGAACTGTCAAAAGATCCTTGAGAAAATCTCTACACCGTCAGAAAATCAATCTTCAAGAACTCCAGACAGTAATCACGGAAATAGAATCAAGGGTGAATAACCGGCCGTTGACTTACTTGTCTGATGATCCTACTCAACATGAGCCATTAAGTCCTGCACACCTAATGTATGGAAGACTTCTGACTCCAGTACCATCTCTAGTGGATGATGAGATCAGAGATCCCTCATATGTGAGTCAGAGCGAGTTGGTTCAGGGGTATAAGCATCTGTCCAGCATAATCCAAAAATGGAATGATGTTTGGACAAAAGAATATCTTACATCTCTACGAGAACATCACTATGGGGCCAATGTCCCACATAATATATCTAATCTCCAACCTGGCGATATTGTCTTGGTAGACAGTGATGGCCCTAGGGCTGACTGGCCATTAGGTAAAGTTGTCTCAGTCCATCCAGATAGCCAGGGGATTTTGAGAATAGTCAAGATCCTGTCTAAAGGAACAACTTCCCTGAAGACATTGGACAAACTCATCCACATGGAATCAGTGAGCCAGCTGCAGTTAGATCCTGAGAGACCTCAAGACCTTCTAACTACACATGACCCACAGACTCCTAACAGGCACAATCGTCCACAACGGACAGCCGCACAAAAGTGCAAGCAAAATTTGCACTTGTATTATCAATCCGATGGAGAGTAAATAAATACATATGGTTACTACTGTCCTTAGTATAGGACTCTGTGCCAGTTCTCTCCCTCTGGAAGATGTGGGAAATTTTTACCCACCATATCTAATAATCATCTAAGAAATGTATTATTTCTATATCATATCAATCATATCTATATCAAATCTATATCATATCAGAATCACAATAGATTCATTATACATAGCTTGATCCTAGATGACAATGCCACTATGATCACGTACGCCATAGGGCCCTATAGATGCCTACGTGACTTTGTGCATGATCTCTCAAGGATCCAGAAGCTTCTAGAAGGATTTGTTAATTAAAAATTTATTGGAACACTGACGTCGTATCCGGTAGAGATAAAATCGAATCCTTATTAAGAGTCAGTGGTATTATCAAGTACTACTTATAATCTTTAAATCCTATATCTAATTTTATTATAATCACATCTTATCTCAATCATAAGTCTAGACTGTAAAAATAATCTATCAATATTCATTGTAAGTAACCCCTCAAGGGACAGGGAGGAGCATCTCAGGAGAGAAGCGCCCACCACAGCCCGAGGGCAGAACGCGTATGTTTACACAACAGTGTACACGTGACGGTCCCTTAGCGAACATTTTCAGCTCAAGGACACCTTATCTAATATCATTATCACCAGTGAACACTCTCTAGAACTGGGGGAGTACCTGGACAATATATCAACAAGGAAAATCCTAGAACATTTATGTAAAATAAGTGTGAAGTGGAGCATTTAGTGACGCGGTCTCCACCTTCATCCCTAATCTCATCCCTAATCTTCATTGTTATCTTCTGCAACGCAGTCCAATATCAGTAGCAACGCTACTCGTACGTCAAAACAGCAACGCTACTCGTACGTCAAAACAGCAACGCTGTAATCTAAAATATCGTTGTAATCTAATAGGAACTCTTGGCGAGTTCCTAAACTCGCAAGAGAGTTCTTCAGTCTGGCACACTTTGTCAGACAGGCACCCGGCTTCAGCTAAGTTTATTGAGTGTTATTACTGTAGCGTATTAGTTGGCCAATTAAAGCTAGTATAACATTAATATTCTATAAGACTGATAGTCGGTAAAAAGGCGAGGCAACGCCTCATATTTCTGTGAGTTTATTATTAATATTGTGGTACAGCAGAATCTTATCCAAGCTCTGAACCTCATGAGTGTCCAATGTGTCAGAAAAGATTGTCGCAATAAATATACAACTACTCATGAGTGTCCAGAGTGTAGGAAGAGATTCAACAAGCTGACTGTATTTAATCATATACATTGATCATATACATTGCATATACTTGAATAAATAAATTAAGTTAACAATTGCTTGCTTAGTTATTTTTTAAGTAATCATATAAGTTCATTTAATTGAATATAATTTTAGTACTCAGTAACAGTACTTAGACCATATTTAGGTCATTTATCATACTTTACAATTTACAATTTAAAGTGTTGTATTGTTTAAAGTATAAGTGTATTGGCTGTTAATTACTAAGGTGCTAGGCTAGACTGTGTATGTTTAAATCTCTGATTTAAACAGAGCCAGTGTTCAGTTATATAACTGAATTATAAATCTTATCCTTGTATAAAATACAAGCTGATGTGAGATACCTGTTGGCAGGTGGACGTGGAACTGCAATCAACCTATCAACTAATTCACTCACCCCACCTGCCCCTTACAGCCCATTATCTGTCATTAGGGAAAGAGGAGCTAGGATTTACGACCCTAGCTAGAGATTTTAGTTGAATTAATTTGCATACTGTAAATTTTAATTTAGTTCAGTACAAGTCCCTGGTAGTCTCCTCTTATATCAATCACAGCAGGTTTTTCCCACACACACACACACACACACACACACACACACACACACACACACACACACACACACACACACACACACACACAACACACACACACACACACCACACACACACACACACACACACACACACACACACACACACACACACATTTCCTAACACAGCATGTGAAGGAAGATACTAGGGAAAGAGGAGGGGATACGCCCAGCCTATTAGATCTCATCTTCACCCAGAATGTAGAAGACATCGAGCAGTTGGAACATGAAATACCACTAGGAGCCAGTGACCATTGTGTCCTAGTCTTTGACTACATGATGGAGCTTAAAATTGTGACCAACGGTCAAGAGGTACGGGGAAGGAGAATTGATTACAGAAAAGGGGACTACAGAAGGATAAGGGACTACCTGGGAGAAGTGCAGTGGGAGGAAGAGCTTATTGGAAAAACAGTGCAAGGTATGATGAACCAAGTCATATTGAAATGCAAAGAGGCTGAAGAGAGATTTATTCCAACAATAAAGGAAAAAAGCAGGAGGGAATATAATAACCCATGGTTTGATAGACAATGTAAGGAAGCAAAGGTGAGAAGCAGGAGGGAGTGGAGGAAGTACAGAAGACAAAGGACAGAGGACAACAGGATTAGATGTAACAGAGCTAGTAATGATTACATTAACATAAGACGAATGTCGGAAAGAAATTATGAGAATGATATTGCAGTCAAAGCGAAAAAACAACCTAAATTACTACATAGCCATATAAGAAGGAAGATGTCGGTAAATGACCAAGTGACAAGACTGAGGAAAACAGAAGGGGCATATACAGAAAGCGACAAGGAAATCTGCGAGGTACTGAATGCAAATTTCCATGGAGTGTTCACAACCGAGCCTGAGCAGCTCCCATTGTTAGAAGCGATTACCCTAAATGACAGACTATCAGACATAGAGGTGACAGCAGAGGAGGTAATGAAACAGTTGACAACACTGGATGCAAACAAAGCTGTTGGACCAGACAAAGTATCACCGTGGATACTTAAAGAGGCAGCGCAGGCTCTCAGTGTGCCTCTGGCAATGATCTTTAATGAGTCACTTATGTCGGGAGAATTGCCCAGTTGCTGGAAGGAGGCAAATGTCGTACCGATTTTCAAGAAAGGTGACAGGGAGGAGGCACTTAACTACAGACCCGTATCATTGACAAGCATCCCCTGCAAAATACTTGAAAGAATAATTAGGCTAAGACTTGTTGAGCACCTGGAGAGCATTGGGTTTGTAAACAAGCACCAACATGGTTTCTGGACAGGGAAATCATGCCTAACAAACCTTTTAGAATTCTATGATAAAGTAACAAGGATAAGGCAGGACAGAGAAGGCTGGGCAGACTGCATATTTCTTGACTGCCAAAAGGCCTTTGATACAGTACCGCACATGAGACTGCTATACAAACTTGAGAGGCTGGCAGGAGTAAGCGGAAAGGCCCTAGAATGGGTGAAGAACTACCTAACAGGAAGGAGCCAGAGGGTAATGGTAAGGGGCGAGAAGTCGGACTGGAGAACAGTAACAAGTGGAGTACCTCAAGAATCGGTGCTGGGACCAATCCTCTTTCTAATTTACGTAAATGACATGTTTACAGGAGTGGAGTCATACATGTCAATGTTTGCAGATGACGCAAAATTAATGAGAAGAGTTGTGACAGACGAGGATTGTAGGATCCTCCAAGAGGACTTAAACAGGTTGCAGAGATGGTCAGGGAAATGGCTACTGGAGTTTAACACCAGTAAATGTAAAGTTATGGAAATGGGATCAGGTGATAGGAGACCAAAGGGACAGTACACAATGAAGGGGAACAGCCTACCTGTAACGAGTCGAGAAAGAGATCTGGGAGTGGATGTGACACCTAATCTAACTCCTGAGGCACATATAAATAGGATAACGACAGCAGCGTACTCTACACTGGCGAAAATTAGAACTTCATTCAAAAACCTAAATGAGGAGGCTTTTAGGGCGCTTTACACTGCATACGTGAGACCCGTCTTAGAGTATGCCGCGCCATCATGGAGCCCCCACCTGAAGAAACACATAAGGAAACTGGAGAAGGTTCAGAGGTTTGCGACGAGGCTTGTCCCAGAGTTACGAGGGAAGGGATATGAAGAGCGACTGAAGGAACTGAACCTTACGACACTAGAGAAAAGAAGGGAGAGAGGAGATATGATAGGGACATATAAAATACTCAGGGGAATTGACAAAGTGGAAATAGATGAAATGTTCACACGTAATAATAACAGAACGAGGGGACATGGGTGGAAACTGGAAACTCAGATGAGTCACAGAGATGTTAGGAAGTTTTCTTTTAGCGTGAGAGTAGTGGAAAAATGGAATGCACTTGGGGAACAGGTTGTGGAAGCAAATACTATTCATACTTTTAAGACTAGGTATGATAGGGAAATGGGACAGGAGTCATTGCTGTAAACAACCGATAGCTGGAAAGGCGGGATCCAAGAGTCAATGCTCGATCCTGCAAGCACAAATAGGTAAGTACAAATAGGTAAGTACACACACACACATGAGAAGGATTAAGACAGAGGAGGACAGTTTGAGGCTTCAAGAAGACCTGGACAAGCTGCAGGAATGGTCGAACAAATGGCTGTTAGAGTTTAACCCAAGCAAATGTAATGTAATGAAGATAGGGGTAGGAAGCAGGAGACCAGATACAAGGTATCACTTGGGAGATGAAATACTTCAAGAGTCAGAGAGAGAGAAAGACCTGGGGGTTGATATCACGCCAGACCTGTCCCCTGAAGTTCATATCAAGAGGATAACATCAGCAGCATATGCCAGGTTGGCTAACATAAGAACGGCCTTTAGAAACTTGTGTAAGGAATCTTTCAGAACATTATATACCACATATGTCAGACCAATCCTGGAGTATGCGGCTCCAGCATGGAGTCCATATCTAGTCAAGCATAAAACTAAACTGGAGAAGGTTCAAAGGTTTGCCACCAGACTAGTACCCGAGCTGAGAGGTATGAGCTACGAGGAGAGACTACGGGAATTGAACCTCACTTCGTTGGAAGACAGAAGAGTTAGAGGGGACATGATCACCACTTTCAAGATTCTCAGGGGAATCGACAGGGTTGATAAAGACAGGCTGTTTAACACAAGGGGCACACGCACAAGGGGACACAGGTGGAAACTGAGTGCCCAAATGAGCCACAGAGATATTAGAAAGAACTTTTTTAGTGTCAGAGTGGTTGACAAATGGAATGCATTTGGAAGCGATGTGGTGGAGGCTGACTCCATACACAGTTTCAAGTGTAGATATTATCATATCCTGAGCCCAATAGGCTCAGGAACCTGTACACCTGTTGATTGACGGTTGAGAGGCCGGACCAAAGAGCCAGAGCTCAACCCCCGCAAGCACAACTAGGTGAGTACAACTAGGTGAGTACACACACACACACTCACACACACACACACAGGAAGCAGCTCCGTAACAGCTGTCATCTATCTCCCAGGTACTTATTTACTGCCAAGTAACAGGGGCATCAGGGTGAAAGAAACTTTGCCCATTTGTTTCTGCCTGGTTCGGAAATAGAACTTGGCCACAGAATTACGAGTCCTGGGCACTGTCCGCTCAGCTACCAGACATCCTATGTGTGTACTCACATAGTTGTGTTTCCGGGCGTTAAGCTCTGGCTGTTTGGTTCTGCCTCTCAACCGTCAATCAACTGATGTACAGATTCCTGAGCCTACTGGGCTCTATCACATCTACATTTGAAACTGTTTATGGAGTCAGCCTCCACAACATCACTGCCTAATGCATTCCACTTGTTAACTACTCTGACACTGAAAAAGTTCTTTCTAACGTTCCTGTGGCTCATTTGGGTATTCAGTTTCCTCCTGTGTCCTCATGTTCGCGTACCAGCAGTGTTGAATAGTTTATCCTTGTCTACCCTGTGAGTTTCCCTGAGGATTTTGTTCGTAGTGATCATATCTCCCTTCACTCTTCTAACTTCCAGTGTCGTAAGGTGTATTTCCCGCAGCCTCTCCTCGTAACTCATGCCTCTTCGTTCTGGGACTAGTCTAGTGGCATACCTCTGAACTTTTTCCAGCATCGTTTTGTGCTTGACAAGGTACGGGCTCCATGCTGGGGCTGCATACTCCAGGACTGGTCTTGCATATGAGGTATACAAGATTCTGAATGATTCCTTACACAGGTTCCTGAAGGCTGTTCTGATGTTAGCCAGCCTCGCATATTCCGCAGACGTAATTCTCTGTATGTGGGCTTCAAGAGACAGGTTGGTGTGATATGAATTCCTAGATCTTTTTCTTTGTACGTTTCATTAAGTACTTCACCTCCTATTCGGTATCCAGTGTCTGGCTTCCTGTTTCCACCGCCTAGTTTTATTACTTTGCATTTACTCGGGTTAAACTTAAGCTGCCATTTGTTGGACCATTCATTCATTCAGTCTAGATCATCTCGTAGCCTCCTACTATCATCCTTTGTTTCAATCCTCATAATTTTTGCATCATCAGCAAACATTGAGAGAAACAAGTCTATACTCGGGAGATCATTTACACATATCGGAAACAGTATAGGCCCAAGGACTGACCCCTGCGGGACTCCACCTGTGACATCACGCCAATCTGAGACCTCACCCATCACAGTGACTCGTTGTCTTCCGTTACTTAGGTACTCTTTTATCCAATGGAGTACTTTCCTTTTCACTCCAGCCTGCATCTCCAGCTTTTTCACTAGCCTCTTGTGTGGTACTGTATCAAAGACTTTCTGGCAATCCAAAAATATGCAATCTGCCCACATGTTCTTGCCTGTTTTTTGTTGCCTGGTCGTAGAATTCAATTAGCCCTGTGAGGCAGGACTTGCCATCCCTGAATCCATGTTGATACTGTGTTACAAAGTTCTTTTGCTCCAGATGTTCCACTACCTTTCTTCGCACAATCTTCTCCATCAGCTTGCATGGTATGCAGGTTAGGGACACTGGCTTGTAGTTCAGTGCCTTCTATCTATCCCCTTTCTTGTATATTGGAACTACATTAGCTGCTTTCCAAATTTCTGGCAGTTTCCCCTGTTGCCAGTGATTTGTTATACACTATGGAGAGTGGCAGGCACAGTGCTTGTGCTCCTTCCGTTAGTATCCAAGGGAAGATTCCATCTGAGCCTATAGCCTTTGTCACATCCAACTCTAGTAAACACTTCCTTACTTCCCCACCTGTAATCTCAAACTCTTCTATTGGTTCCTGGTTAAACATTCCCTCTCTTATCACTGAAATTTCTCCTTGCTCTAAGGTGAAGACCTCCTGGAATTTCGTATTCAGTTCCTCACACACTTCCTTGACGTGTGTAGTGAATCCTTCTGCCCCTATTCTTATTTTCATTACCTGTTCCTTTAGTAGTGTTGTTCTCCTGATGTGGCTGTGCTGCAATTTAGGTTGAGTCTTTACCTTGCCAGGCACTCTGGTATTTTTCTCTGCTCTCAAGTGTCCTGATATTCCTATAGTTTCTAAACGCAATTTTACTTTGGTGCTTAGCTAGCCTACATCTCTAATAAACAATGGATTTCTCATCTTCATTTCATTGTTTTCCTTTTAGTCTGCTACAAACTTGTTGATGCTTCCTTGCACTTCTTCTTAATGTAGTCCATCATGTCTTGGGCCGTCTTTCCCCTGAGCTCTGTTTCCCATGTTATATCTGTTATTATCTTATCTCCTCATAGTTTCCCTTTCGGAATGCCAGCCTTTGTTTTCAGTACTCCTCCTCGAGTTCAATAACCCTACCTCATCCAGATACTCAAACGTCAGTACACTGTGGTCTCTCATTCCTACTGGGGTCTCAAGGCCGATTTTACCGAGTCGTTCAGAGTGAAGACTATGTCGAGTCTCGCTTGTTCATCGTTTCCTCTCATCCTAGTGGGTTCCCTGACATGCTGGCTTAGAAAGTTTCTTTTCGCCACCTCCATTAATTTGACTCTCCATGTATCCTCTCCTCCATGCGGTTCCTTGTTCTCTCAGTATATCCTTCCGTGATTGAAGTCCCCCATGAAGAGCAGATGGGATCTATTT
>WNGS01161708.1:12527-22594 GCA_020271785.1 Procambarus virginalis | reverse complement strand
TAGGATAGGTTATCTTCAGGTTATCTTCAGATGATTTCGGGGCTTTTTAGTGTCCCCGCAGCCCGGTCCTCGACCAGGCCTCCACCCCCAGGAAGCAGCCCGTGACAGCTGACTAACACCCAGGTACCTATTTTACTGCTAGGTAACAGGGGCATAGGATGAAAGAAACTCTGCCCATTGTTCCTCGCCGGCGCCTGGGATCGAACCCAGGACCACAGGATCACAAGTCCAGCGTGCTGTCCGCTCGACCGACCGGCTCCATGGTAGGTAGGTAGCAACAGCAAATCTCCCCCTTCCCCCCCTTTTTTGGGGGTGTATATATTGGTCCTGTAGAGACTTGGGGACAGAGTGCCGGATACCAGAGTCCAGAGAGGGCTGTTGAGAACATCGCACAGCCAGGGAGGGACAGAGTGAATCCACCGGAGGGATAGACAGAGATCTTAAGGTAAAGTCTGATCTCTGATGGTTTTGTTCCATGTTTAAATTTCTTAACTATTGGCCAGTGTTAGAGTAGGATTTATAGTGGTGATTACCATAATTTTGTTCTCAATAAACTTTCGTTAAATTTCCCGTCTGTGTCAATTGTTGAATCCTCTTAGCCTTTTGGATATAGTGGCTGACAACCGTCCCATAATTAATGACAGTTATAGAAAGTACTCTCCAAGTCAAGCAATGTTTCTTGCCTCGTTGCTTGATATAGTCTCAATGGTCAAGGCAGATGGTGGCAGCGTAGTAATCCTGTGTAGCATTTCCTTGTTGGCAGTGTACCTTTGGTTCCGGTGTAACCATCATATGTCAGCTCATATTACAGTGTTCAATAACAGTGTTACCAAGTGCAACTGATCAGGAAGTGTTACTCAGGATAAGTAGTAGTGTTACAACATTATTAGTTTAGTATATATTTTAATAGTGGTGTTACACGTCGACTAGGCCTCCAGCTGAGTCCCTCCTCCATTTGTCAAAAGCCACAAGGTTGACTCATGGGGTCAACCAGGCTGTTGTGGCCCTCTCTGTGCCAACATCCCCCACTCAATTCCCTCTCTTCCCCGGTTCCTCCCCATACCAGGCGAGTCCAATGTCCCTCCTTGTATCTTAGAGGAGACAGGTTTGAACATAATTTATCAGTTTCTGTAAACATTGTTGGCTGTGGACCAGGTGTGAGGTGGTCCAACTATAAGGGAGTCTTGTCCCTTCGGATAGCTGGGGAGAGCTGACTCCAATCTTTAAGAATTTCATGTACCTTTCAGGCAGATCTGGAAGACGATTGGGGGTAGTTAAGTGCCAAGTCCTTATGCAGGTGATTAGCCACAATAACGTGGCTGAAGAATGTTGACCAGACCACACACTAGAAGGTGAAGGGACGACGACATTCACATTCGACTTGAGAATGGTCCAGGACGGACCGAAACGTCGTCGTCCCTTCACCGTCTAGTGTAGTTGCCAAGTCCTTATTGGCCTGCAGGGCCAGTCCACAGGGCTAGTTTTGTAATGGTTGGCTGTAGCCAAAAATAATGGGAGCCTCGGTGCTGTACTAGTTGTGGGAGGAGCTATCCTTCCACTGGTAAACTGGTGAAACAAATTTCGGTAGTGTCTTCTGAGAGTGCTTTGGGGTGGGAACTCGGTCCAGCATCAAGGGGCGGAGGGAGAGACCCAGTCAACATCTGGGAGCGAATTGCAGGATTAAGGTAATGTCTGCCAGACTTTTGGTACACCAAAATTACACACTCCGTTTATTTTGCCTCTTAGAGATAGTATTAAAGTAGGTAATATTTTTAATTTGTCTTCAATGTTCGGGTTTTAATAAACAGTTTAATGTATTTGTGTTTAGTTATCTGTTGCCTTTGATTAATGCCGTGTTATTCTTTCTTATTTGTGGTTTTCATTGGCTAGAAATTCCCCGGTGTTATCTTGAGATTCTTGAGGTTATCTTGAGATGATTTCGGGGCTTTAGTGTCCCCGCGGTCCGTTCCTCGACCAGGCCTCCACCCTCAGGAAGCAGCCCGTGACAGTTGACTAACTCCCAGGTACCTATTTGACTGCTAGGTAACAGGGGCATAGGGTGAAAGAAACACTGCCCATTGTTTCTCGCCGGTGCCTGGGATCGAACCCAGGACCACAGTATCACAAGTCCAGTGTGCTGTCCGCTCGGCCGACCCACCGGTGTTCTCCATTGTATGGATATTAAGAGTTGTTCTAGAATCCTCACTCAGTAAAGATTACATTATTAATTCCAAAGATTCATTTACCAAGATGCTATTCCCTTGAGTTCATGATTATTGACTTCTGCCCTCCCTGGGAGGTCAATAAAGAGACAGAAGGCAGGGAGGTGGTGGCAGTGTTTTAGTAACGCTATTCTCACTTAAATATTTCAGGGTCAACATTAACGTGTAGTTCACTGAGTAACCTGCAAGGGGTGTTAACCAGGGTTATTGAGTCGAGTTAAGGGTTATTACAATGGTAGCAGCGGTGGTTTCAATAACTCTTGACAATTATTGAAGCCTTATGCTCTCTCCATTCGGCCATGCTGTCTTGAGTGAGTGCAGCCGGGGCCCACGAGATAGAGTCTACAGTAATCCCGTGTCAGTGCCATGGACATGGAGTAGGAGATTCTGTAGTGTCGTTAGGGGCTGGTAGTTAAGTTTAAGTGCTAAGTAGGAGTACAAGGAGCCGCCTTAAGTGGATATTGAACAGGGTACATTACTCGATTGCAATTGATTTAAGGATGTTGCATGCATTCCACATGTAACAACACTTTTGTTAGGAAATAACTGTCAGACTCGTCAGACAGTTGATAGGAAATCGAGTTTCTCTTAAGTAAATATTAAGTGTCCTTTGTATACTTAGTTTCCCCTTTCTTTAAGTAAATCTCGTAAATAAGTGTTATTTTCTAAGTATATTTCTGGAACAAAATGATCCAAGTAGCACGGGCTATGGCGAGCCCGTAGTTACTAAGTGGTTTTACTACAAGTGGAGTGAAGTCGATTGGAAAAATAGCAGTTTTTTAAATAAATTCCAGTTTTGGGTCAGAGTCCTACGTCCAAAGGGCCAGCAGAGGCCTTTGGACGTATAGCGAGACTTATTAAAAACACTGATAGTTCAAATGTGTGGTTAAAGTCATTTGAGTTTGAGCTTTTGAGTTCGAGAGTTAGAGAGACCAAAAGTCGCTTTTTTGGGCATTTAAGCGAATTAGCGTCGAGACGGAAATTTTTCCTAGCAGTTTCTCGGCGCCAAGTGAGGCAGCGAGCTGTGATGGTTTGCGTTTAACCAATTGTCCAGGAACCAGATTCACGAAGCAGTTCCGCAAGCACTTACGAACCAGGAGCCAGATTCGCGAAGCAGTTACGCTAGCACTTACGAACCTGGGGCCAGATTCGCGAAGCAGTTACGCTAGCACTTACGAACCTGGGGCCAGATTCACGAAGCAGTTACGCAAGCACTTACGAATCAGGGGCCAGATTCGCGAAGCAGTAAACTGTTTAATAAATGTAACCAAAGCCGCCAAAGATTGAGGAAAGATGTACACGTTCGTAAGTGCTTGCGTAACTGCTTCGTGAATCTGGCCCCAGGTCCTCCTATACCCCCTGTATATAGCAGCTCCACCTATATATATAGGAGCTCCTATACTAGCGCGTTCAATTCACCACCATTGACAGGACCGAATTACAAAGGCAAAAATTTTATTTTTACAGAGCTAAAATGTGACGTCAATAACCTTGCTTCCAGGAGAAATTTCGCCAAAACCACCAAGGAGACCGGGCTGCAGGGACATTGATCCCAGAAACACAGTATAGACAAAGCAGGACTTACCTAAAGAGTCTCAAAGAGTCGTGTCTCTGTGAACACCTTAAAGAGGCTTATGTCTCACCTTGTGAGAAGCCATCGTGTGGGGGGCATAATATTGAGACAGGTTGGCGGGGACAAGACGCAGCCTACCTGGATATACCTGGGGAGGGTTTCCAGTGTTCTATTCCCCGAGCTCGGCCTGAGGCTAGGGAATACCTGGAGTATACCTAGGGAGTATTTCCAGAGTAAATTGAGGTTCTAGTGACGGAAAGTTAGCATTAAACCAGGAGACTGAAGGGGGGGGGGGTGTTAAGTGAGGGTGTTGGCTGGGAGTTTGAGGGAGGGGGTGTTGTGGGTGGATAAGGAGGGGGGTGGAGGGGGGAAGGGGGGGTGCCTGCACCACAATCAATACGTGGGTGTTGAGCTGTCACCTTAAACAATCCCTGATGACAGCATCAGGGGGAAATTATGGGGGGAGTTGGGGCCCCTAATGGAGAAGGGGGAGGGGGTGAGCCACCCTAATGGAAGGGAGGGGGGGGGGTGAGAAGGAAGGTTCACCTACTAGATGTCAAGCAGTAACAAGACCAGAGTCTTCCAGAACATGAACCACAAGGACAAAACTACCCAGAAAATGAACCGCCAGAACGTCGAAAAATAGCAGACCAACGTTCCCAAGCCCCCCCCCCAGCCCAGGAGAGGGGGGGGGGCGGCAGCAATGGGGGGGGGGGGGACAGAGGCGTCGTCTGCAGTACAATCAATAGTATGGTAGTGGATCCCAGTTGCCAGCGCCCGCCGCACCAGCCCATTAAATGCGTGCGGACACGTGCGTGTCGAGTCTGGCCTCGGGCTTGGGCAGTAGAACAACTCCCACAACCCCATCAACCAGGTATATGTGGCCCCCAAGCCTAGAGGTGGGGCCCCCCAAGCCTGGAGGTGGGCCCCCCAAGCCTGGAGGTGGACCCCCCAAAGCCTGGAGGTGGACCCCCCAAGCCTGGAGGTGGACCCCCCAAGCCTGGAGGTGGACCCCCCAAGCCTGGAGGTGGACCCCCCAAAGCCTGGAGGTGGACCCCCCAAAGCCTGGAGGTGGACCCCCCAAGCCTGGAGGTGGACCCCCCAAGCCTGGAAGTGGGCCCCCCAAGCCTGGAAGTGGCCCCCCAAGCCTGGAAGTGGGCCCCCCAAGCCTGGAGGTGGACCCCCCAAGCCTGGAGGTGGACCCCCCAAAGCCTGGAGGTGGACCCCCCAAGCCTGGAGGTGGACCCCCCAAGCCTGGAGGTGGACCCCCCAAGCCTGGAGGTGGACCCCCCAAGCCTGGAGGTGGGGCCCCCCAAGCCTGGAGGTGGGGCCCCCCAAGCCTGGAGGTGGGGCCCCCCAAGCCTGGAGGAAGACCCCCCAAGCCTGGAGGTGGGGCCCCCCAAGCCTGGAGGTGGACCCCCCAAGCCTGGAGGTGGACCCCCCAAGCCTGGAGGTGGACCCCCCAAGCCTGGAGGTGGACCCCCCAAGCCTGGAGGTGGACCCCCCAAGCCTGGAGGTGGACCCCCCAAGCCTGGAGGTGGGGCCCCCAAGCCTGGAGGTGGGGCCCCCCAAGCCTAAAGGTGGGGCCCCCGAAGCCTGGAGGAAGACCCCCCAAGCCTGGAGGAAGACCCCCCAAAGCCTGGAGGAGGACCCCCCAAAGCCTGGAGGTGGACCCCCCAAGCCTGGAGGTGGACCCCCCCAAGCCTGGAGGTGGGGCCCCCCCAAGCCTGGAGGAGGACCCCCCAAGCCTGGAGGTGGACCCCCCAAGCCTGGAGGTGGGGCCCCCCAAGCCTGGAGGAGGACCCCCCAAGCCTGGAGGAGGACCCCCCAAAGCCTGGAGGTGGACCCCCCAAGCCTGGAGGTGGATCCCCCAAGCCTGGAGGTGGGGCCCCCCAAGCCTGGAGGTGGACCCCCCAAACCTGGAGGTGGACCCCCCAAACCTGGAGGTGGGCCCCCCAAACCTGGAGGTGGGCCCCCCAAGCCTGGAGGTGGGGCCCCCAAGCCTGAAGGTGGGGCCCCCAAGCCTGAAGGTGGACCCCCCAAGCCTGGAGGTGGACCCCCAAGCCTGGAGGTGGACCCCCAAGCCTGGAGGTGGGCCCCCCAAGCCTGGAGGTGGACCCCCCAAGCCTGGAGGTGGACCCCCCAAGCCTGGAGGTGGGCCCCCCAAGCCTGGAGGTGGACCCCCCAAGCCTGGAGGTGGGCCCCCCAAGCCTGGAGGTGGACCCCCCAAGCCTGGAGGTGGACCCCCAAGCCTGGAGGTGGACCCCCAAGCCTGGAGGTGAGCCCCCCAAGCCTGGAGGTGGGCCCCCCAAGCCTGGAGGTGGACCCCCCAAGCCTGGAGATGGACCCCCCAAGCCTGGAGATGGACCCCCCAAGCCTGGAGGTGGGCCCCCCAAGCCTGGAGGTGGACCCCCCAAGCCTGGAGGTGGGCCCCCAAGCCTGGAGGTGGGCCCCCCAAGCCTGGAGGTGGGCCCCCAAGCCTGGAGGTGGGCCCCCAAGCCTGGAGGTGGGCCCCCCAAGCCTGGAGGTGGGCCCCCAAGCCTGGAGGTGGGCCCCCAAGCCTGGAGGTGAGCCCCCAAGCCTGGAGGTGAGCCCCCAAGCCTTGAGGAGCGCGCCCCCTGTATCGAGCAACGTCTTATAGTCAAGGTTCGCGCCGCTCAAAGTATTAAGCACATACAGTAGTGCCCCAATGGCACACTGTGGCACTCTACCTCTACTGCAGTATTGCAGCTGCAGTGCCACCAGCATCTTGCACAATTACATGAAGCAATATCTCGTGTGTTTCTTAAAGTGAAAATTGGTCAGCCACCATCTTAAACACGACTGCATTCCTTGAACTCTCTCAACCAATGAGGGTATGGGAGCCGGTTATCCTGAGGTTATCTTGAGATGATTTCGGGGCTTTTAGTGTCCCCGCGGCCCGGTCCTCGACCAGGCCTCCACCCCCAGGAAGCAGCCCGTGACAGCTGACTAACACCCAGGTACCTATTTTACTGCTAGGTAACAGGGGCATAGGGTGAAAGAAACTCTGCCCATTGTTTCTCGCCGGCGCCTGGGATCGAACCCAGGACCACAGGATCACAAGTTCAGCGTGCTGTCTGCTCTGCCGACCGGCTCCCCCGGTGGCTGAGCCGACAGAACACTGGACTCGTAATCCTGTGGTCCCGGGGTCGATCCCGGGCGCCGGCGAGAAACAATGGGCAGAGTTTCTCTCACCCTGATGCATGCCCTGTTACCTAGCAGTAAATAGGTACCTGGGTGTTAGTCAGCTGTCACGGGTTGCTTCCTGGGGGTGGAGGCCTGGTCGAGGACCGGGCCGCGGGGACACTAAAGCCCCGAAATCATCTCAAGATAACCTGAAGATATCTCAAGAAGGGTCTAAATTGGTGTCCTTAACTGCCATCTTATCATTTAATCCCAAGGCAGAACTCCCCCAATCATGACCCCCCACCCCCCCTCCAATCTAACCTAACCTTCCCACCGTCCCATCCCAAATCCTTCTCCTGACCCTTCCCAGTGCTATGTAGTCGTAGTGGCTTGGCGCTTTCCCCCTCATAGTTCCTTTCCTTCTAAGCATTTTTGACATAACTTCACTATTGCAGACCTCGCCTGCATTCCTCACACTTGCACACGCAACACTGCAACATAAAAGTTGGTACAAAACTGCCCCAACACTCATCAACACAGGAAACCACAGAGTTCCATATTGTATATGCAATTGTTATTAAAATAATTACAATAATTGTGACAGTTGAAATTCCTGTGCTTTAAACACATTTGAATAATTATTAACCTAACCCACACAATGTTGTTTGTCTTTCGGCGCCGTGGAGTGGGGGACCTGCTGCATGGGTAACAGCTTCTCCCCCGTATCAACCAACCCTGGCTTTGTGCCCTAGAGAGGGGGACCTGCTGCATGGGTAACAGCTTTGTGCCCTGGAGAGGGGCACCTGTTGCATGGGTAACAGCTTCTCCCCCGTAACCAACCAACCCTGGCTTTGTGCCCTAGAGAGGGGGACCTGCTGCATGGGTAACAGCTTCTCCCCCGTAACCAACCAACCCTGGCTTTGTGCCCTGAAGAGGGGCACCTGCTGCATGGGTAACAGCTTCTCCCCCGTAACCCACCAACCCTGGCTTTGTGCCCTGAAGAGGGGGACCTGCTGCATGGGTAACAGCTTCTCCCCCATATCAACCAACCCTGGCTTTGTGCCCTGGAGAGTGGGACCTGCTGCATGGGTAACAGCTTTGCGCCCTGGAGAGGCCACTCCAGACCGACAACCAGAGCCCAACTCCATAGTCTCCTGACACTGATGAATGCTTACAACTATTAACCTTCCGCTCACCTTGCCTGCATTTCGGGGATCGACGTCCCCGCGGCTCGCTCTCTCACCAGGCCTCCTGATTGTGGTTAAGGTCTTTTAACACACCCTGTGGCTTCCTATCTTGAGATGATTTCGGGGCTTAGCGTCCCCGCGGCCCGGTTCTCGACCAGGCCTCCACCCCCAGGAAGCAGCCCGTGACAGCTGACTAACACCCAGGTACCTATTTACTGCTAGATAACCGGAGCATTAGGGTGAGAGAAACTCTGCCCATTGTTTCTCGCCGGCGCCCGGGATTGAACCCGGGACCACAGGATCACGAGTCCAGCGTGCTGGCCGCTCGGCCGGCCGGCTCCCTCAGGCGTTCCCAGAGGGCCCCGTACTGACCAAACCCCACGCTACTTAACCTGGCTGACTGCTGGACGAGAACTTCTCAAGGAGATATTGTCCTTTGTGTTCACTGTGTATGCTTATGGCATCACACAATAGCCTACTGCAACAGCAAAGTACGCAAGGTGGTCAATAGCATCTCGCCTACACCTGAGGGTCACCTGGGGTCACCACGACCTGGGGGTCACCTGGGGTCACCTGGGGGTCACTCCTTACCTGAAACAGAAAATTAACATTAGTATAAAATTTAATTTTATTCAACAATTCAACTGACAAATAATTCTTGAGTTAATGCATCATATTCAATTCCTTCGTAAGACTATCACTCCCTCCCCCTCCTACTTGGGGTGGACAGTAGAGCGACGGTCTACCATCATGCAGGTCGGAGTTCAATCCCCCAGACCGTCCACACAAGTGGTTGGGGCACCATTCCTTTCCCACCGTCCCATCCCAAATCCTGACCCCTTCACAGTGCTATATAGCAGTGTTGGCTTGGTGCTTTCCCCTAAGGATAGGGAGAGAGAGAGAGAGGAGAGAGTGAGTTTGTGAGTTAAAGGATAGGGCGAGGTGGAGCAGGGAGGAGGGAGGGAGGGAGGATAGGGTGGTATGGATAGTCAGCGGATGGGTAAGAGGGGTATCCTGATGTCCCCCCCCCCCATCCACACACACACACATCACAACAGCCTGATACATCAATAGATATATACAACACTCCAGGTTACAATTCTTTTGACCATGTCGTGTCCACTAAGGCAGCGTCTGGGATCATCCCGGACGAAGATTCGAACCCTCAGCACGGCCCTTGTGGATGTGTTCATGAAACTAAGGGGCGGCACTATCCCCCCCCGCCCCGCCCCCCCCCCCAGACTGAGGGAGGCAGCGACTGGGAGTAAAATAAAGGTGTGAGAGTAAAGCAAAAGGGGGGGGGGGGGGGGTGGGGGGGGGAGTAGGGGGGATAGGAGAGGGGGGGAGGAGGCCCCAGTGTTTCCGTGCCCCCCCCCTCCCCCCCCCCCCCCCACGGTACTCTACCAGTATTGATCCTTCACCGTCTGCCCTTGTGCCTCCCCCCCCCCCGGCACTACACACTGCCTACGCCCCACGCCGCCACCAACAGCCTGAGTAACCCGCCCGGCCAACAGCAGCAAGCCGTGATCACCAGACCCCGGAACCCCCCCTAATAGCTCGGGTCCAAGAGCTACAGCTGCAGACATTAATAGTAACATGCTAGCAGGTATAGCAACGTGGGTCAACGTGGCCCACAAGGCGGGACATGATAGCTGTCACCCCGCCAATACCTACAGTGAAAGAGTGAATGAGTGTGTCGGTGAGTGAGGTTTCCTAAGAGTGGCGTTTGGGACTCTTCAGAAGGCAATGGAGCCAAAACCGTCAGTTGTTTCAAGGCGTTGTACGACAAAGAGTAGTGGGAAGACGGGAACACCACAAGCATAGCTCTTCATCCTTTTAACTTGGGTAATTAATTACACCTACACACACAGATTGGTTAGAATTAGGCAGGATCTAAGGTGAGAGATCGATTCTACTGACAAAATGGTAATTATACAC
>WNGS01161707.1:9963-45544 GCA_020271785.1 Procambarus virginalis | reverse complement strand
TTAAGAATTCACTGTAATTACTTTAATTTTGCAAAGCACACAAGCATTTAATGCAAAAGTTCACAACAGTGCAAACACAGCAGCAACTGATTTCTTACCTAGCCTTGTGTACATGTGGTTACTCCAAACTCACAGCAGACAGCAGTTGTTAGCAGTGGTACAGCAGTTGTCAGCAGTTGGTACAGCAGTGGTACAGCAGTTGGTACAGCAGTAGGCAGCAGTTGGCACAGCAGTTGGCAGCATAGGCAGCAGTTGGCACAGCAGTTGTTCACAGCGTGAATAATTTTGTAGCACGGAGCGTCGTTTCGTAACCAAACATCAGGTTTTGTACACTGCATCAAAGCGTCGTTTCGTACACAGTGTCGGCACATATGTATCCCAGATTCCTCAGTAAACAGCTTGTCAGCACATAGCTTGGGATGCACACAGCATTGGCCAGCACACAGCAACGGCCAGCACACAGCAACGGTCAGCACAAAGCATGGGGTATGGTGCTCACAGACAGCAGATTTCTCTCCTCCTCCGGGCGTGAGCCAGCATGCTTCTTCCTTGTGTTTGTTGAACAAAATACCTGCGTTCCCAGTTCATCGTCGTCGCCAATGTGGTATCTGTATATAGCTGAGATAGTCTTGGTAGTAAGGTTGACATAAAGTCATTCCTGGTTACTGAATTTAATACTTATAAACGATTACATGACTAGAGCTCCCAAGCTTGGCAGGCGTCCTGTGCTTTGTTTACCTCCTCTCTCAGTGCGTCCAGCCGTCGCACATAGAAAACGGATGGTACCATTTTCTGTGAACATGACAGACCCCAGAGGTCAGACGGTCGTTGGCGTCTCCCCTCTCACACTCCACACCGGCCAATGTACTCACTGACCCTTTGGTGGCAAGTATGCTTAACTCCCTGTATCTACTTCGTGCCTGGACATACGGCAGCCTCTGTATTATGAAAGTGTTCCTGGTTAAGTGGGCATTCTGGAGATACCCAACATGCCAGGTCACTATCCAGGGTTAACAGAAATAGGACCTTGTGCACGAAGATCAGTGCACTGTGAACTGGAATGCCATTCTAGTCAGCTGTGGGAGAATCTTGAGAGACCATTCTCTGACATCACCCCCCCAACAAAGACCGAGCCCCACAGAGTGGTGCTCGTTCAGACCTCACACCGCTGACGCACTGCACGTGCTCTGAGTGCACGTGGTGTGGCCGGGTCGAGCGGACCCCATTTTCTATACTGCTAGGCGAGGCGGGACCTCATCTAGAATATTCTCTTCTGGTAAGTGAGGAATTTCTTCAGTCACCAGGTCACATGTGGCTATCTTTTCAGGTTTTGAGCAGGCACTGTGGTCGGACGTAGCTCCAGGTCTGGGTCGGCTCAACGCCTCGAAACCCTGAGTGGCGCTAGTCTGTCCACTGCCTCTCTCCACCTGTGTCATGCCTGAAACATCAGAGACACACTGGGAACCAGTGTCCGGTGATTCGCGTTGCATTTCCTTGCTCATGTCTCCCTCGGTCGATGTCTCGTTAATCACCCCTGACCTACTCAACCAGTCAGCACCTACTGCTGAGAGCAGTGGGTTGTCGATCGGTTCTGTCGATGTTGAGGCCCGTGGTCCTCTCCTGTTTTTACGTCTTACATGCTTCTTCGGCTTTGTGGATCCATCTACAGGTGGGTCCTCGTAGCGTTTGAGCATGTTGCGTTCCTTTGCTTGTTTCACCTTTGCAGACACTCCTTGAATGTCTCGTTATTT
This sequence comes from Procambarus virginalis, assembly GCA_020271785.1. Classification (NCBI taxonomy): domain Eukaryota; kingdom Metazoa; phylum Arthropoda; class Malacostraca; order Decapoda; family Cambaridae; genus Procambarus; species Procambarus virginalis. The sequence goes on along the minus strand of WNGS01161707.1, from coordinate 43,793 downwards.
CAAAGGTTTTTCTGAGCGAGTCGGCTTGTTGCTGTCTGACCTCGTAGTGACAGCTGCCACGAGCGAGTTACCTGTTAATGGAGTTGCTGTCACTTCAACCAGAGGTTTTGCTTCTTTCTCCATTACTTCACAGCTTGCCTTCTCTCCCTTATTCTTCAGCTGGGTGAGGGTGTGGTCACTCCCTGTGATGTCATCCCCGGGCGAGTCGCCCTTGGCATCAGCTGACTGAGTGTGGCTGCACACAGCTGAGGCAGCGTCCTCACGCTCCCCCATTTTCTTCAAGGGTAGATTCGGGCAATCAGAAATTCCCGGAACATTTCCCAATAATAATCCATATATAGCACGTTCCTGTTGAACGGCACGGATTTTACCTTTGATGTAAGGTGTGTCGACCCACACATACACCTCCACCATCTCTTTAGTATAGCCATTTGGGAATTTGACATAGATATGTCTACCTGTCTCAGATCCTGGCTTTACTAAGCTTTTTCTTACCATGTGAGTAGTGGCGCCTTTGTCACGGAAGATTTTCGCCGATTTTCCGTTAACATTTCCGTCCACCACCTCAAGGGTCCAAGCTAGTGGATCCTTTCCGACGTTGGGATGATTCTTACCACTTGAGCTCACACCTGCAATGTACCCTGATTTGGTTTTACTTTGCAATCAGCTACACGATGACCTGCCTTACCATAGGTGTAGCACTTGTGCACATGCTTGTTGGAGGAGTTTCCCTGCTCCCCCGACACACCAGTCTTAGGCTTAGCTCCTCGCCATACCTGTAGCATGATGCTTCTCGTGCGGCTTCACCCCTTTCACCTGTCTCCTGGCCCCAGCCCACAAATCAGCTTGCTTGGCCATAGACAGATTTGACACAATTTCTTGCTCTTTCAGCTTGACACGAAGAGACGATTCGCATGCTTCTAAGAACTGTTCACGAATAATCAGTTGATAGAACTCCATGCTCCCAGGAGCAGTCTCTATGAGTTCACAGTAACGGTTTAGACTCGATTCTAACCGCTGTAACATTAGCACATATGTCTCTCCTTTTTGCAATTGAGCTCTACGGAAATTCTCTAGCATCCGGTCTGCAGTGATGCCAAAACCGTTCAGCAGCGCTGTTGTCAATGCCTCATAATCTCCGCGCTGGTGCGGACCCAGACTGTGGTAGATAGTTAGTGCCCTACCCTTTAACAATGCACTAAGAGCGAGTGCCCACTTTGATCTTTCCCACCCGCAATCAGCGGCGTGACCTTCGAAACGCTTGATGTATGCATCCATCGAGTCGCCCCTCTCATCAAAGTTAGCTAGTTTAGGTAGTTTGACAGTCTTACCTTGTTCAACGTTAGTCTCTGTTGAACGACCACTTGTCTGGTCATCCTGCCTTGCTTGCAACTGCATGAGAGCTATGCGTTCAGTACTTTCTCGGTTCTGCTGATCAGTCCAGCGTTTGTTTTCTCTCTCCTGCTGATCAGTCCACAGTTTGCTTTCTCTGTCCTGCTGATCAGTCCAGAGTTTCATAGCTTGCTCTGCTACTTTATTCCCTTCGAATCCCAACTCCCTAACTTGGTTACGGTATTCCTCTAAGGTAATAATTGCGAGCATGTAATACCTACTCTTTGAGTTGGTGTCGTCCACAAGGACCTTTTGGGCCGAGATTCTTCCCCATAGAATCCCCCAACGAAGTATTTAAAGGGCTAGATTCCCGCGTGACTCCGTTTTCTTCCGCAGCGCGCGTGATTCTGGTGACATCATTCTCGGTGACGTCACCCACAGGAGTCTCTACCTCCAATTGTCTCTCACTGGGGTCTCTCCCACTGTGTTATCTCTCACCGGGGTCTCACCACCGGTAGCTTCATCAAGTGTGATGAGACTCGTGCACGCCACCTCAGCACTACCCTGCATGTGTGCTTGTAGCATCACCTCTTCCACGGCCCTCATGTGCTGTTCCACTCGTTCCTTACACTCTTGCTCAGTAAGAGTGTCGTAGTCGTCAGGTCTACGAGTGGTCAAGGCCAGGTGAAGATGCAGGTAGCGCTGTTTGTACTCTCCACACTCAGACATACTGGTGGTGTGTGTACCTAACAGGGTGTTAAACATCCTCTGAATACTGCTCGTCACTTTTGAATTTTCAGGGAAAATTTAAGTGCAAAATTTTACTGTACAACCTAGCTCATAGGTTCCAACTAAGCCAAACACGTTGGGCGCCAGATGTGGGGGTTTCTTTTTTGCTTTCACGACTGCAATGCGTACGTCGCCAATGTACATGTGGCAGACGCTTCACGAAACTGTCGGAATTAGCAGAATAGAAAATACGAGAGCAACCGTACAGGGCCTGGGAGCAAGGTCGAGTTAGAGTCCTTGTGGGTCTCTTCACAGACTAGCCTCACCTGGTCCTGCTCCACGTTGATCGTTGGAATCTCCTCAATGACGTAACACTTTAAGGGACTCCTAGGGTCCTCATCACATTATAGTTTAGTGAATATAGGCAACTCGGTGTTGAAGACACTTAGAGCTGAAGGCTTGAGTAATATTGGCAGTATTCAGAAGTGGTTCAACGGAAACACCGCATAAAGCTTAACAGTAGTTTATTTACTAACTTAACCACTAATACACAGGGTGCTTGATTTACTTTAGATTGGCGTCAGCAAAGCTATGGTTGTATTAGCGAGACTCCTGACGTCTGGCTAATGGATTCGGATCCACTCGTGGAGAAACACCAAACTTAACACAGTTGACAGCCAATCATAAGCACGGCAACCTAACTGCCGGTATGCAAAGGGATCACAAGAGTTCCAACCGGATACTCGGTAATGATGATATGCAATAAATCACAAATACACTGTCAATGGGACAGGCAATAACATGCACAATAATAATCACACAATAACTAAATGTGTGGTGTATGTGAAGCTCACATTCACAGACGAGTGAAATGCCGTGATAACACACAGATAACCACGCATTCACCGTCAATTCACCTATAACCTGCGACAGGTATAAGAAGGTGAGAACTGTGGTTGATCCCTCAGTCAACACAGAACAATAAAACAATGACAAGATCTTGTGCTTACAGTTAAGGTACCTTTCCTTACTCACTCACTCAGTCAGGCACATTTTATACAAGCACTCGTAGGTGGCCTGATAGNGTCCACTGCCTCTCTCCACCTGTGTCATGCTGAAACATCAGAGCACACTGGGAACCAGTGTCCTGGTGATTCGCGTTGCATTTCCTTGCTCCTCATGTCTCCCTCGGTCGATTCTCGTTAATCACCCTTGACCTACTCAACCAGTCAGCACCTACTGCTGAGAGCAGTGGGTTGTCGATCGGTTCTGTCGATGTTGAGGCCCGTGGTCCTCTCCTGTTTTTACGTCTTACATGCTTCTTCGGCTTTGTGGATCCATCTACAGGTGGGTCCTCGTAGCGTTTGAGCATGTTGCGTTCCTTTGCTTGTTTCACCCTTTGCAGACACTCCTTGAATGTCTCGTTATTCAAAGGTTTTTCTGAGGCGAGTCGGCTTGTTGCTGTCTGACCTCGTAGTGACAGCTGCCACGAGCGAGTTACCTGTTAATGGAGTTGCTGTCACTTCAACCAGAGTTTTGCTTCTTTCTCCATTACTTCACAGCTTGCCTTCTCTCCCTTATTCTTCAGCTGGGTGAGGGTGTGGTCACTCCCTGTGATGTCATCCCCGGGCGAGTCGCCCTTGGCATCAGCTGGCTGAGTGTGGCTGCACCAGCTGAGGCAGCGTCCTCACGCTCCCCCATTTTCTTCAGGGGTGGATTCGGGCAATCAGAATCCCGGACATTTCCCAATTATAATCCATATATAGCACGTTCCTGTTGAACGGCACGGATTTTACCTTTGATGTAAGGTGTGTCGACCCACATACACCTCCACCATCTCTTTAGTATAGCCATTTGGGAATTTGACATAGATATTTCTACCTGTCTCAGATCCTGGCTTTACTAAGCTTTTTCTTACCATGTGAGTAGTGGCGCCTTTGTCACGGAAGATTTTCGCCGATTTTCCAATTTCCGTTAACATTTCCGTCACCACCTCAAGGTCCAAGCTAGTGGATCCTTTCCGACGTTGGGATGATTCTTACCACTTGAGCTCACACCTGCTATGTACCTGATTTGGTTTTACTTTGCAATCACTACACGATGACCTGCCTTACCACAGTGTAGCACTTGTGCACATGCTTGTTGGAGGAGTTTCCCTGCTCCCCCGACACACCAGTCTTAAGCTTAGCTCCTCGCCAATACCTGTAGCATGATGCTTCTCGTGCGGCTTCACCCCTTTCACACCTGTCTCCTGGCCCCAGCCCACAGATCAGCTTGCTTGGCCATAGACAGATTTGACACAATTTCTTGCTCTTTGAGCTTGACACGCAGAGACGATTCGCATGCTTCTAAGAACTGTTCACGAATCATCAGTTGATAGAACTCCATGCTCCCAGGAGCAGTCTCCATGAGTTCACAGTAACGGTTTAGACTCGATTCTAACCGCTGTAACATTAGCACATATGTCTCTCCTTTTTGCAATTGAGCTCTACGGAAATTCTCTAGCATCCGGTCTGCAGTGATGCCAAAACCGTTCAGCAGCGCTGTTGTCAATGCCTCATAATCTCCGCGCTGGTGCGGACCCAGACTGTGGTAGATAGTTAGTGCCCTACCCTTTAACAATGCACTAAGAGCGAGTGCCCACTTTGATCTTTCCCACCCGCAATCAGCGGCGTGACCTTCGAAACGCTTGATGTATGCATCCATCGAGTCGCCCTTCTCATCAAAGTTAGCTAGTTTAGGTAGTTTGACAGTCTTACCTTGTTCAACGTTAGTCTCTGTTGAACGACCACTTGTCTGGTCATCCTGCCTTGCTTGCAACTGCATGAGAGCTATGCGTTCAGTACTTTCTCGGTTCTGCTGATCAGTCCAGCGTTTGTTTTCTCTCTCCTGCTGATCAGTCCACAGTTTGCTTTCTCTGTCCTGCTGATCAGTCCAGAGTTTCCTAGCTTGCTCTGCTACTTTATTCCCTTCGAATCCCAACTCCCTAACTTGGTTACGGTATTCCTCTAAGGTAAATAATTGCGAGCATGTAATACCTACTCTTTGAGTTGGTGTCGTCCACAAGGACCTTTTGGGCCGAGATTCTTCCCCATAGAATCCCCCCAACGAAGTATTTAAAGGGCTAGATTCCCGCGTGACTCCGTTTTCTTCCGCAGCGCGCGTGATTCTGGTGACATTATTCTCAGTGACGCCACCCCACAGGAGTCTCTACCTCCAATTTGTCTCTCACTGGGGTCTCTCCCACTGTGTTATCTCTCACCGGGGTCTCACCACCGGTAGCTTCATCAAGTGTGATGAGACTCGTGCACGCCACCTCAGCACTACCCTGCATGTGTGCTTGTAGCATCACCTCTTCCACGGCCCTCATGTGCTGTTCCACTCGTTCCTTACACTCTTGCTCAGTAAGAGTGTCGTAGTCGTCAGGTCTACGAGTGGTCAAGGCCAGGTGAAGATGCAGGTAGTGCTGTTTGTACTCTCCACACTCAGACATACTGGTGGTGTGTGTACCTAACAGGGTGTTAAACATCCTCTGAATACTGCTCGTCACTTTTGAATTTTCAGGGAAAATTTAAGTGCAAAATTTTACTGTACAACCTATCTCATGGGTTCCAACTAAGCCAAACACGTTGGGCGCCAGATGTGGGGGTTTTCTTTTTTGCTTTCACGACTGCAATGCGTACGTCGCCAATGTACATGTGGCAGACGCTTCACGAAACTGTCGGAATTAGCAGAATAGAAAATACGAGAGCAACCGTACAGGGCCTGGGAGCAAGGTCGAGTTAGAGTCCTTGTGGGTCTCTTCACAGACTAGCCTCACCTGGTCCTGCTCCACGTTGATCGTTGGAATCTCCTCAATGACGTAACACTTTAAGGGACTCCTAGGGTCCTGGTCACATTTATAGTTTAGTGAATATAGGCAACTCGGTGTTGAAGACACTTAGAGCTGAAGGCTTGAGTAATATTGGCAGTATTCAGAAGTGGTTCAACGGAAACACCGCATAAAGCTTAACAGTAGTTTATTTACTAACTTAACCACTAATACACAGGGTGCTTGATTTACTTTAGATTGGCGTCAGCAAAGCTATGGTTGTATTAGCGAGACTCCTGACGTCTGGCTAATGGATTCGGATCCACTCGTGGAGAAACACCAAACTTAACACAGTTGACAGCCAATCATAAGCACGGCAACCTAACTGCCGGTATGCAAAGGGATCACAAGAGTTCCAACCGGATACTCGGTAATGATGATATGCAATAAATCACAAATACACTGTCAATGGGACAGGCAATAACATGCACAATAATAATCACACACAATAACTAAATGTGTGGTGTATGTGAAGCTCACATTCACAGACGAGTGAAATGCCGTGATAACACACAGATAACCACGCATTCACCGTCAATTCACCTATAACCTGCGACAGGTATAAGAAGGTGAGAACTGTGGTTGATCCCTCAGATCAACACAGACACAATAAAACAATGACAAGATCTTGTGCTTACAGTTAAGGTACCTTTCCTTACTCACTCACTCAGTCAGGCACATTTATACAAGCACTCGTAGGTGGCCTGATAGTTGGTTCCGCTCGTAGACACAGAGGGTACTTGCAGTAGGTCGTGCTGTATGCTTAACAGACAGACACACCCACACACACTGGCACTGGCGGTGAGTAAGGGTCACTTGATGGAGCGCCGCCCTGCTCCTTATTGTCCTAATTGCATTGTCCCTTTACGGTCGTGCATGTCATTCTTGAATGTCCTGACTTCCGGGACGAGCGTGTGTCTTGCTTTCCGACCGTCCCTCGCGGTCCCCTGTCCCTCGATAGAATTCTTGGTGACTCGGATACTTTTGATATCGTTCGCCATATGCGTTTTTGTTCTCGTATTGGCATCCTTGGTGATATTTAGCGCCCTCTGATTATTCCGCACATTTGATGGTGCTACAGAACCTTCCCGGTTTGGTGCCTTCTTTTCATAATTACTTACTTACATGCTAAATAAAAAAAGATTGCCTAGCATCCTCTGAGGTCATAAAACCTTACATATTCTCTCTCTGTGTATGTGTCTGACTGACAGAGTGTATAACTGTCAAGCACTTAATAACATTACTTAATGTTTCACACACACACACACACACATTAAGTTATGTGTGTGTGTCCTTAATTAATTACAGAAGTATGACTCGCTTTAAAAATTGTCAGACATCAAATAGTCAGGTTACGTTAATTATCATTTTTCTCCAGGTTGTGGAAAACGCATCATTATCACTCAATACAAGAATATATATTTATTTTCTCCCTATCTCAATATCAGAGTGAGTGTATGTTTATGTCTGTTTCTGTGTCTGCTTCTCTGTATGTTTGTCTGTCTGTCTGTATATCTGTCTTTCTCTGTCTCTCTCTCTCTCTGTCTCTCTCTGTCTCTCTCTCGCTCTCTCTCTCTCACTCTCTCTCTCTCTTTCTCACTCTCTCTCTCTCTACTTCAAGCGTAATTGTTATTTATCTAAATCCACACTCATTATGGTAGAATGTAGAGCGCAATTAACTATCGCTCTCTGTTAAACTTGGAAAACTCTAAATATTTATTTCATGAGTAGACACCTCACTTTCTTTCACTCCAAGCGAAATATATATATATATATATATATATATATATATATATATATATATATATATATATATATATATATTATATTGTGACGGTAAAGTAGTGGAGTATGGTGGTCGGCAGTCTTCCACTGGCAGATGTTAAGGCCGGGACACACATAATAAAAAAAAGTAAAAAAAAAGAAAAAAAAAGAATGACTGCGTGTTTGATAATCTGTGGTAAAGTAAGAGACATAAAACACAATAATAAACAATGCTCTTTAATAACACTAAGAAACAAATTGAAATAAAGGCAAGATCTNGTACATGTGGGTCCTTCCTCTATTGGTCATGGGTGGTACATGTGGGTCCTTCCTCTATTGGTCAGAGTGGTACATGTGGGTCCTTCCTCTATTGGTCATGAGTGGTACATGTTGGTCCTTCCTCTATTGGTCATGAGTGGTACATGTGGGTCCTTCCTCTATTGGTCAGGAGTGGTACATGTGGGTCCTTCCTCTATTGGTCAGGAGTGGTACATGTGGGTCCTTCCTCTATTGGTCATGAGTGGTACATGTGGGTCCTTCCTCTATTGGTCAGGAGTGGTACATGTGGGTCCTTCCTCTATTGGTCATGAGTGGTACATGTGGGTCCTTCCTCTATTGGTCAGGAGTGGTACATGTGGGTCCTTCCTCTATTGAAGCATAATGGCGTCGTCTCTCTGGTGACTGTTGTTGTTATAGATTCAGCTACTCGGAACAAAAGTTCCAAGTAGCACGGGCTATGGTGAGCCCGTAGTGGACTTACCTGGCACAGGAGCGGGCTATGGTGAGCCCGTAGTGGACTTACCTGGCACAGGAGCGGGGCAAGTAGCACGGGCTATGGTGAGCCCGTAGTGGACTTACCTGGCACAGGAGCGGGCTATGGTGAGCCCGTAGTGGACTTACCTGGCACAGGAGCGGGGCTATGGTGAGCCCGTAGTGGACTTACCTGGCACAGGAGCGGGGCTATGGTGAGCCCGTAGTGGACTTACCTGGCACAGGAGCGGGGCTATGGTGAGCCCGTAGTGGACTTACCTGGCACAGGAGCGGGCTATGGTGAGCCCGTAGTGGACTTACCTGGCACAGGAGCGGGGCTATGGTGAGCCCGTAGTGGACTTACCTGGCACAGGAGCGGGGCTATGGTGAGCCCGTAGTGGACTCACCTGGCACAGGAGCGGGCTATGGTGAGCCCGTAGTGGACTTACCTGGCACAGGAGCGGGGCTATGGTGAGCCCGTAGTGGACTTACCTGGCACAGGAGCGGGCTATGGAGAGCCCGTAGTGGACTTACCTGGCACAGGAGCGGGCTATGGTGAGCCCGTAGTGGACTTACCTGGCACAGGAGCGGGCTATGGTGAGCCCGTAGTGGACTTACCTGGCACAGGAGCGGGCTATGGTGAGCCCGTAGTGGACTTACCTGGCACAGGAGCGGGCTATGGTGAGCCCGTAGTGGACTTACCTGGCACAGGAGCGGGCTATGGAGAGCCCGTAGTGGACTTACCTGGCACAGGAGCGGGCTATGGAGAGCCCGTAGTGGACTTACCTGGCACAGGAGCGGGGCTATGGTGAGCCCGTAGTGGACTTACCTGGCACAGGAGCGGGGCTGTAACAACTGTCTCTCTGGTGCCGGCGTGTCATGCCTGATCATGAATGACAAGTTCTACACAACTCGTAAAGTCCGGACTCCGCCTGTTGAAATGTTACAATGTTGCTATGTACACAAATTGTATTATTGTGATTTTATTAAAGTACTCAGTAAAGTGAGCTATAATGGACATTCACCCTTGTCAAGGGCTAATAGTCGGGTCTCTTGACCACCTAAACCTGAACACATGCCATAATTGGCCAACTATGTATACACAGGTAAAGAATGAAAAGAGAAGCACTTTCCTGTTTGATGTGTTGGTCGGTAGGCGCCGAGGTCATGGGTGTCTCTTTGTTTATATGCCGTCACCACCTTGAGTACATGGGCCTCGCGGCTCAGTGGACAGCGCTCGGGGGTCGTAGTCCAAAGGGCACCGGCTCGATTCCCGGCCGAGACAGAAACAAATGAGCAGTTTCTTTCACCATGATGTACCTACTTTCACTCTGATGTACCTGTTTACCTAGCAATAAATAGGTACTTGAAAGTTGGACAGCTGCTACGGGCAGTCCAAGTCATCCCCACATCCTGGGGAATGAGCACATATCCGCACAATCCCCACATCCTGGGGATGTGTGTTAGAGAGAAATAAATGTAGTAGACAAAATAAAGTAAAAATGGATTGGTTAGAAAGGCGGAGCCCAAGAGCTAATAGCTCAATTCTGCAGACACAAATAGTAAAATACATTTGCTAATGGCGTCTCCTTTAATTGTGTTCTACTACGAGGCCAGGTATATTAATATTCTTTAATATACCTTCAATATACTATACTTTAATACAGTATGGGGTGATTAATAGAGGAAATAAAGTACAAAGGTGGTGGTTGGACCAGGGCGGAAATATGGCGACAGAGCCGCCATGGGCGAGGCTGAGTATGGTAATGTTGGAGTAGTGAGAGGAGGCGGCGGGGCTCAGCCAGCCAGAATTACCGTTGTGACAATATGGAGTCAAAGGAGGCGAGGCGTGGTCGCTGTGTGTATGGCCAGGGAACACCACAGTACAGTGACTCTTCATCACGCACAGTAAAGGTTGCCGAGTGAGCTGTTCCCGCTACTGGTCCACACGCCCCTCTACTCTCACCCGCTCACCTATTGATAGTTGTAAACGCGCCAGATCAACTTCTGTTTGTTTTGTGAGTTAACTATTCTGGCCGAGAGGGGAAGGGGTGATGGAGGGAGATCAGGGGGTTGGTTTGGTGGTGGGGTGTTAAACGGGGCAGGAAAAGGTGAGGAAAGTTTGGGGTGGGAGCCCGAGACCCGTTTTCTGTGATAGGGAAAGTTGTGTAGCAGGGAGTGGAGCGTCAGTGTGGTGACGGCCAGCGAGGAGGGAGGTTGTGTGCGGCCACTCACCCTCACAACACCACTCTGCGTCCTGCTACTCTCTACAACACACTCCGTAACTCTCCATATCTTCCGCTTGTTACAACTGGTAATAAAGTTGATACATCTTGTTATAACATTTTTATGACGCATTAGAACGTTGTTACAAACTTGTTCGAACGTTGCAGAACGTCGTAGTTTCGTCGTGTGTTTGGCAGGATCTCACCAAGTAATTATATAGTTCTTCCCGTGCCCTGGTGGATATCTCGTGCCCTGGTGGATATCTCGTGCCCTGGTGGATATCTCGTGCCCTGGTGGATATCACCACCGTGCCCTGGTGGATATCACCACCGTGCCTGGTGGATATCTCCACCGTGCCCTGGTGGATATCACCACCGTGTCCTGGTGGATATCACCACCGTGCCCTGGTGGATATCACCACCGTGCCCTGGTGGATATCACCACCGTGCCCTGGTGGATATCACCACCGTGTCCTGGTGGATATCACCACCGTGCCCTGGTGGATATCACCACCGTGCCCTGGTGGATATCACCACCGTGCCCTGGTGGATATCACCACCGTGCCCTGGTGGATATCACCACCGTGCCCTGGTGGATATCACCACCGTGTCCTGGTGGATATCACCACCGTGTCCTGGTGGATATCACCACCGTGAGAGGGACACGTCACAGTATAGAGGGCAGGTACGAGGCAACACTAGCAGCAGCAGCTACAGTATAAAGGCCACAAGTGCCAGCTGGTTCCATCACCACAGCGGTAAGTGTCTCCTCATTACTTATACAAAGTAACTGTGACTGTTACCTAGCAGTAAATAGGTACCTGGGTGTTAGTCAGCTGTCACAGGCTGCTTCCTGGGGGTGGAGGCCTGGTCGAGGACCGGGCCGCGGGGACACTAAAAAGCCCCGAAATCATCTCAAGATAACCTCAAGATAACTGACCATAATAATAATAATTTAAGGCTAGCATAATAGATATTCACTCTGGGGTAAAATGTTTAGTTCTGGGAGGCGAAGATACTTGTGCACCGCTAAATATTTATTTGATATAAGTAAAAGTAAAATTTAGTAATATAACTGAAAGTAGTTAATTAGTAAATTATAAGCTTACAATAAGTGGCATTATAATTAACTGTACTATTAAGTTGTAATGTATAAGCCGTAAATGGTGCATAACTGTAATTAACCTTGGCGGGGAACTAGCCTAATTTACACTATTTAATACAACAGGTCAAACAACATGTAAGTTATACAACTTAAATATAAGAGGTCAATTAAGCCACAAGAATATTTAAAATGCTTAAATAAGCCGAGTTAAGTGTGTAGTGACCACGTTAAGTGTGTAGTGACCACGTTAAGTGTGTAGTGACCATGTTAAGTGTGTGTAGTGACCACGTTAAGTGTGTAGTGACCACGTTAAGTGTGTAGTGACCATGTTAAGTGTGTAGTGACCATGTTAAGTGTGTAGTGACCACGTTAAGTGTGTAGTGACCATGTTAAGTGTGTAGTGACTACGTTAAGTGTGTAGTGACCACGTTAAATGTGTAGTGACCACGTTAAGTGTGTAGTGACCACGTTAAGTGTGTAGTGACCACGTTAAGTGTGTAGTGACCACGTTAAGTGTGTAGTGACCATGTTAAGTGTGTAGTGACCACGTTAAGTGTGTAGTGACCACGTTAAGTGTGTGTAGTGACCATGTTAAGTGTGTAGTGACCACGTTAAGTGTGTAGTGACCATGTTAAGTGTGTGTAGTGACCATGTTAAGTGTGTGTAGTGACCACGTTAAGTGTGTAGTGACCATGTTAAGTGTGTGTAGTGACCACGTTAAGTGTGTAGTGACCATGTTAAGTGCGTAGTGACCATGTTAAGTGTGTGTAGTGACCATGTTAAGTGTGTGTAGTGACCACGTTAAGTGTGTAGTGACCATGTTAAGTGTGTGTAGTGACCACGTTAAGTGTGTAGTGACCATGTTAAGTGTGTGTAGTGACCATGTTAAGTGTGTGTAGTGACCATGTTAAGTGTGTGTAGTGACCATGTTAAGTGTGTGTAGTGACCATGTTAAGTGTGTGTAGTGACCATGTTAAGTGCGTAGTGACCACGTTAAGTGTGTAGTGATCACGTTAAGTGTGTAGTGACCATGTTAAGTGTGTGTAGTGACCACGTTAAGTGTGTAGTGACCATGTTAAGTGCGTAGTGACCACGTTAAGTGTGTAGTGACCACGTTAAGTGTGTAGTGACCACGTTAAGTGTGTAGTGACCACGTTAAGTGTGTAGTGACCACGTTAAGTGTGTAGTGACCACGTTAAGTGTGTAGTGACCATGTTAAGTGTGTAGTGACCATGTTAAGTGTGTAGTGACCATGTTAAGTGTGTGTGTAGTGACCACGTTAAGTGTGTAGTGACCACGTTAAGTGTGTAGTGACCACGTTAAGTGTGTAGTGACCACGTTAAGTGTGTAGTGACCACGTTAAGTGTGTAGTGACCATGTTAAGTGTGTAGTGACCACGTTAAGTGTGTAGTGACCACGTTAAGTGTGTAGTGACCATGTTAAGTGTGTAGTGACCACGTTAAGTGTGTAGTGACCACGTTAAGTGTGTAGTGACCACGTTAAGTGTGTAGTGACCACGTTAAGTGTGTAGTGACCACGTTAAGTGTGTAGTGACCATGTTAAGTGTGTAGTGACCACGTTAAGTGTGTAGTGACCATGTTAAGTGTGTGTAGTGACCATGTTAAGTGTGTAGTGACCATGTTAAGTGTGTGTAGTGACCACGTTAAGTGTGTAGTGACCATGTTAAGTGCGTAGTGACCATGTTAAGTGTGTGTAGTGACCATGTTAAGTGTGTAGTGACCACGTTAAGTGTGTAGTGACCATGTTAAGTGTGTGTAGTGACCACGTTAAGTGTGTAGTGACCACGTTAAGTGTGTAGTGACCATGTTGTGAGTAGTGGAAAACGGGGCTGTTTTGCTTTTTTCAACGGCCCCTCGTAGCCCCTGAGTTTTCCGTTACCCCGGCGTGTGTGCACATCATTCCTAATCTATTTCAAATCTCCTATGTGGAGGATTTCTTTTTTGCTTTCACGACTGCAATGCGTACGTCGCCAATGTACATGTGGCAGACGCTTCACGAAACTGTCGGAATTAGCAGAATAGAAAATACGAGAGCAACCGTACAGGGCCTGGGAGCAAGGTCGAGTTAGAGTCCTTGTGGGTCTCTTCTCAGACTAGCCTCACCTGGTCCTGCTCCACGTTGGTCGTTGGAATCTCCTCAATGATGTAACACTTTAAGGGACTCCTAGGGTCCTCATCACATTTATAGTTTAGTGAATATAGGCAACTCGGTGTTGAAGACACTTAGAGCTGAAGGCTGGAGTAATGTTGGCAGTATTCAGAAGTGGTTCAACGGAAACACCGCATAAAGCTTAACAGTAGTTTATTTACTAACTTAACTACTAATACAAAGGGTGCTTGATTTACTTTAGATTGGCGTCAGCAAAGCTATGGTTGTATTAGCGAGACTCCTGACGTCTGGCTAATGGATTCGGATCCACTCGTGGAGAAACACCTAACTTAACATAGTTGACAGCCAATCATAAACACGGCAACCTAACTGCCGGTATGCAAAGGGATCACAAGAGTTCCAACCGGATCCTCGGTAATGATGATATGCAATAAATCACAAATACACTGTCAATGGGACAGGCAATAACATGCACAATAATAATCACACACAATAACTAAATGTGTGGTGTATGTGAAGCTCACATTCACAGACGAGTGAAATGCCGTGATAACACACAGATAACCACGCATTCACCGTCAATTCACCTATAACCTGCGACAGGTATAAGAAGGTGAGAACTGTGGTTGATCCCTCAGATCAACACAGACACAATAAAACAATGACAAGATCTTGTGCTTACAGATAAGGTACCTTTCCTTACTCACTCACTTAGGATCATTTATACAAGCACTCGTAGGTGGCCTGATAGTTCGTTTCGCTCGTAGACACGGAGGGTACTTGCATTAGGGCGTGCTGTATGCTTAACAGACAGACACACCCACACACACTGGCACTGGCGGTGAGTAAGGTGGTGACGTCACGTGGTACAGTGAGGGCGGCGGCGGCTGTGGTACCATGCACTACACTGTACACTGTGGTACAGGTACACTGTGGTAAAGTCACACACAGATTACTTGGGCGGCGGCACTGCCTTAGTTCACCCTAAGTCACTCACAATGATCTTTGTCACCAGGAGTTACCTGATACCAGTCTGTTTCGCTCTGGAGATTTGTCACTTTAGGCTTCTGAACAATATACTCACACTCGTGATTCTGTTCGAGTGTGGGGTATATCGAAAAGACGCTGAGTTAACTTGATGGTGAGGAATAGACAGTGTTCAGTCTATTGGCCGGTAGACAGAACAAAACACGTCCTCTTTGCAAGAGATCCCTCACGAGAATGGTTTTGCCTGAAGCTCAGGGCGTCTCGTGGGCACCCAACACAAAAGGTTACAATTTGACCAATAGCATAGCAGCAAATGAGCGGGAACCAATCATATTGACCGTTCGATGATCAGTAGCAGGAGTGACGTCATGAACACGTCACGACCACGTCATAGCTGTTATTCACCATTGCGCCGGTTGACCCTGTGGTATCTGTATATAGCTGAGATAGTCTTGGTAGTAAGGTTGATGTAAAGTCATTCCTGGTTACTGACTTTAATACTTATAAACGATTACATGACTAGAGCTCCCAAGCTTGGCAGGCGTCCTGTGCTTTGTTTACCTCCTCTCTCAGTGGCGTCCAGCCGCCGCACATAGAAAACGGATGGTACCATTTTCTGTGAACATGACATCCCTCCTTTTCTTTAAAAAGAATGAATACAAGATGTCTACCATGCTTGTAGCACAAAGCAAAGTTATTGACACAAAGTGAGTTATTAACATATCAAGAGATATTGCATACATTTAACATTAATTAAACACACAAAGAATTTAAACAACTTTACCATAAAGGATTTCAATGTTAAAAATACATATGCAATGTTAAACAAACATGAAAGAAACTGTAATACAAAGTTACAAAATATTGAATGAGAGATCTGCATTATTCAAACAATATTAAATTTAGTTTAGCATAACAAGTAAATACTTTGCATTACATGGGAACACAATTAATCATCATATCGTGTAGGGCGTTTAACATGACGTTTTGGACGAGAGTCCTTAAGTACAAGAATATCCCTCGATGAATTGTTTATCGAGTTATAACTCATTTTTTCTTTTTCTTTTGCACGACTTTGCACTTCATCATTTTCTACACTAGTTGGAATCACTTTGAAATAAGCCATATTACGTGTTATACTATGATCTCTATTACTCGCTGTTACCATAGTTCCTTTTACACTAATCACTTTATATGGTTTTGTATCATACGGCATATCTAACTTTCCCTCTTTTTTCTTTTTAACGAGAACAGTATCTCCAACCTTTATGAATTGTTCCTTTGCACGTTGATCATGAGCAATTTTCATTTTGTCCTTGGCTAGTGCATCCTTCTGAGCGAGACGTTTATCCGTTACTTTGGCTGGCATGACAGGTAGTGCGATTCTCATAGGACGTCCAAATAAAAGTTCGCCAGGCGACTTGCCCAGTGTTCCATGCGGTGTTGCACGGTAGTTCCTGAGAAAAGCATACATAGCTTGTTTCCAGGATCGTCCTTCGGCATGAGCACAGCGTACAGCTTTCATGAGAGGTTGCATGAATCTCTCGACTTCTCCATTTGCTTGTGGATGTAGTGGCATCACACGGCGGTGTTTGAATCCAATATGCTCAGCAAAGTTGACAAAGTCTTGTCCATTAAATGGTGGTCCATTGTCCGTCTTGACAACTTCAGGAATGCCAAAGTTTGAAAAGATCTTGTCGAGTTTCGGGATGACAGACTTTGCAGATGTGGAAGTGATGATTTCTACTTCTGGATAACGTGAGTGATCATCAATGACTACCATCAAGTACTCTCCAGTTGGTAGCGGTCCACAGAAATCCATCGATACTTCCATCCTTGGTGCAGCAGGTAGTGGTGAAGGTTGTAGAGGTGTTGGTCTTGAAGTATCCACTGCAGCTTGGCAAGGGACACAGGCATCATGCATGTCCTTAGCTTGACGATCAATGCCAGGAAACCATACCTTTTCTCGTAACAGCTGTTTGGTCCTTACAAGACCTTGGTGTCCTTGATGTGCAAGCTTCAGAGCACGTTGCTGGAGAACAGCTGGAATGACGATACGAGTACCTCGCAGCACGGTGTCGCGTTGTTGCGTAACACTTAATTCTGTCTGGATGCGTTCAAGTGCTTTGAATGCATCTTGGTCAACTCCTGAGGGTGGGATG
This sequence comes from Procambarus virginalis, assembly GCA_020271785.1. NCBI lineage: Eukaryota > Metazoa > Arthropoda > Malacostraca > Decapoda > Cambaridae > Procambarus > Procambarus virginalis. The sequence goes on along the minus strand of WNGS01161707.1, from coordinate 26,738 downwards.
CGTGGAAACTTTTTCTTGGTCAATGCATCCACTGTTGCTTGCAGAGTTGGGTCCTCTAGGGTTGCAGTACGTATTTCATCAAGAGTGAGAGCCTTAGGGACTGCATCACAGGTTACAGAGTGTACATATTCCTCGGCAACTTGCTGATGCTTGGTGATGGTGAAACTGTTGGCAGGATGTCGACTGATGTAATCAGCGGGATTGCCTGCACCTGGCTTGTATTTCACCGTAAAGTTGTATGGTTGCAGACGAAGAGCCCATCTCTCAATGCGAGCTGGTGGTTTGGACTTTGGATTATTGAAGATGGTCTCCAACGGTTTGTGGTCAGTGACTATCGTGGTAAAGGGTGCACCAAGCAGATACACATTGAAGTGTTCACAGCCCCATACAAGAGCAAGAGCTTCCTTCTCTGTCTGACTGTATCGTTGCTCAACATCTGTGAGAGAACGGCTGGCATAGGCAATTACTACTCTGGAATCTGGTTGACCAGGTTTGTGTTGGGCTAACACAGCACCTAAACCAACAGGACTAGCATCCACCGTTAACTCAGTGTCCATTGATGGATCAAAGTATGCAGCAGTCGCATTTTCTACTAGTGCATCTTTCACAGCATCAAATGCATTTTGCTCGACATCGCTCCAGTACCATGATGCATTTTTCTTCAGGAGCTCACGTAGAGGCTTCGTAATGGTAGCAAAATCTGGAATGAAGCGAGAACAGTAGTTTGCCATTCCCAGAAAACTATGTACTTCAGTGGATGTTGAAGGAGGTGCAGCATTCTTGATATCTGCAACTTTCTTAGGATCTGGAGATAGACCTTTGTCATAAGTACAGTTTGAACTACTAGTACATTTAATAGAATCGTAATTATGTTGTATTCGATCTTTTACTGTTAGCGATGTTGTCATCGTCATCGTGTTGCAATGTTGCACGAAGAGCTTTGTCGTGTTCAGCTTGGGTACGGCCATAAACAATGATGTCATCAGACATGTTGTCAGCATTAGGTATATCTTGCAATACCTGGCTGATGATGTGCTGGAATACTTCAGCAGCACTGTTAATACCAAAACTCAGGCGCTTGTACCTATACAGACCTCGATGTGTCGTAAACGTTGTGATGAATCGACTCTCATCATCAAGTTCAAGCTGATGATAGCCCTTGTTTAAATCTAACTTGCTGAATACAGTTGCACCATTCAAGCGGTAGATCATATCATCTACAGTGGGTGTAGGATGGCGTTCACGCATTATTGCCTTGTTGGGAACACGCATGTCTACACAAATGCGTATCTCATCTGGATTCTTCGGCTTTGGTGGAGTGACAATTGGGCTTACCCATGGTGTTGGGCCTGTTACCGGTTCAATGATATCTAGTTCTATCAGCCTATCCAGTTCGGCATCGACTTTCTTGCGAGTATGGAATGGTTGTCGGCGATGTGGTTGGGCAACTGGAATTACATCTGGGTTGATATGCAGATGTACCTTGCTATCAGTATAACAACCTATGGATTTAAACCGATCAGAAAATTCAGCAACAATAGCATCAACATTGTTTGCAGATTCCACTGCTACAGCATTAGAAAGCTGAAGTAGCCCCAATTTGGTTGAAGTCTTGTAACTGAGTAAAGACTCCTTTGCATTCCTAACAACATGGAATGTAGTAATGAGCATTGCATTCTTTGACTTAATCTCTGCAGTGAAAGTTCCAATCACTGGTAAGGCTACCTTTGAAGCATAGGCAGTGGCTTTGCCATTGTAGTTTTCAAGCTTTGGGAACTGTTTTTTAAATTTTTCATAGTGGCACTCAGCAATGGTGTCAATGTTTGATCCAGTGTCAATGAGAATTTTGAGACAAATGCCAGCAATGTATACTATAGTCTCTGGGTTGTTTGGAAGATCATTCCATTCTGTGATTGATTGTACTCCACAAATAATCACATTCACTGTCATCTGAGACTGGTTGTAATGAAATGTTGTCTTGTATATTATTAACATTCTTGATTTGAGGTGCAATATTGTGTTTGCCACCTCGACTCCTATGACTTGATCCTCGTACATTGCTTTTATTTATTGATTGTGGTTTCTTTAGTGCGGAACGACACATAGCACCAAAATGACCTAGTTTTCTACACTCATAGCACTTCTTACCTTGTGCAGGACAAACATTATCTTGGTGTGGGTAGTCTCCTCCACAATTGTAACATTTATTATTGACAACCTCTGATGTGAGTCGTTGTGACTGCTTGAGTCTTGTTCCATGACTCCAGTTGTGATGTGGTTCTCGGCTCAATTTAATGTTAGGTTTGGCATGATATCTTCTATGATCATGGTGTACTCCCTGAACCTTACATACTTCATGACTGTTAGTAACAGTGGCAGAACCGTTGTTGGCACTGCACTCCATGACACGAGCATCACGTGCAGCATCTTCCATTCGACGAGCCATATCCAGTATCTTGGTAAGAGAACTTTCATCATCAACAAGTTCTAGAGCTCTTCGACGAAGACGTGTAGATGTGCATGTTTCAATTATTTGCTGTTTGATTTCTTTGTCAACATCAGCAAACTCACAATGGGTTGCTAAACCCTGCAGACGTGTATGGTATTGATCAACAGTTTCATTAGAGAGTTGTTTTGCTCTCCTGAAATGCATAATTTCCATAGCAGTATTTTGCCTTGGTTTGAAATGCTCAGTTAATTTGGCCTTGGCAGTGTCATAATCTTTGGCACCACCAGTGTCTTTCAGTGTATCAAAGATGTCACAAACTCTATCACCTGCATAATGAAGTAGAAAGGCACGCTTTCTTTCAGCACTTTTGATGTCAGAAACTATCAACAAATTTTCAAACCTTTTAAGCCATTTGACCCACCTCTGTGACAGGTTTGTCTGGTCACAGTCAGGATCAAATGCAGGAAACTGAGGTATATTTGCCATTTTTACTGAATAAATTTAAACTTATCACTTAAAATGTTCCTCAGAATATATAACACTTACTGCACTGTATATGTTATTCAAGAATTCACTGTAATTACTTTAATTTTGCAAAGCACACAAGCATTTTAATGCAAAAGTTCACAACAGTGCACAACACAGCAGCAACTGACTTCTTACCTAGCCCTTGTGTACATGTGTTGTTACTCCTACTCACAGCAACACAGCAGTTGTTAGCAGTTGGTACAGCAGTTGTCAGCAGTTGGTACAGCAGTTGGTACAGCAGTTGGTACAGCAGTTGGCAGCAGTTGGCAGCAGTTGGCAGCAGTAGGCAGCAGTTGGCAGCAGTTGGTTCACAGCGTGAAGAATTTTGTAGCACGGAGCGTCGTTTCGTAACCAAAACATCGGGTTTTGTACACTGCATCAAAGCGTCGTTTCGTACACAGCGTCGGCAGATTCCTATCACAGCACACTCAGCACAGCTTGGTAGCACACAGCATTGGCCAGCACACAGCAACGGCCAGCACACAGCAACGTCAGCACACAGCAACGGTCAGCACACAGCATGGGGTATGGTGCTCACAGGACAGCAGGTTTTCTTCTCCTCCTCCCTGGGCGTGAGACAGCATGCTCCTTCCTTGTGTTTTGTTGAACAAAATACCTGCGTTCCCAGTTCATCCTCGTCGCCAATGTGGTGTCTGTATATAGCTGAGATAGTCTTGGTAGTAAGGTTGATGTAAAGTCATTCCTGGTTACTGACTTTAATATATAAACGATTACATGACTAGAGCTCCCAAGCTTGGCAGGCGTCCTGTGCNTTTAATACAGTATGGGGTGATTAATAGAGAAAATAAACTACAAAGGTGATGGTTGGACCAGGCGGAAATATGGCGAGAGAGCCGCCATGGACGAGGCTGAGTATGGTAATGTTGGAGTAGTGAGAGGAGGCGGGGGGGCTCAGCCAGCCAGAATTACCGTTGTGACATATGGGAGTCAAAGGACGCGAGGCGTGGTCGCTGTGTATGGCCAGGGAACACCACAGTACAGTGACTCTTCATCACGCACAGTAAAGGTTGCCGAGTGAGCTGTTCCCGCTACTGGTCCACACGCCCTCTTCTCTCACCCGCTCAACCTATTGATAGTTGTAAACGCGCCAGATCAACTCTGTTTGTTTTGTGAGTTAACTATTCTGGCCGAGAGGGGAAGGGTGATGGAGGGAGATCAGGGTGATGGAGGGAGATCAGGGGGTTGGTTTGGTGGTGGGTGTTTAAACGGGGCAGGAAAGGTAAGGAAAGTTTGGGGTGGGAGCCCGATACCCGTTTTCTGTGATAGGGAAAGTTGTCTAGCAGGGAGTGGAGTCAGTGTGGTGACGGCCAGCGAGGAGGAGGTTGTGTGCGGCCACTCACCCTCACAACACCACTCTGCCTCCTGCTACTCTCTACAACACACTCCGTTACTCTCCATATCTTCCGCTTGTTACAACTGGTAATAAAGTTGATACATCTTGTTATAACATTTTTATGACGCATTAGAACGTTGTTACAAACTTGTTCGAACGTTGCAGAAACGTCGTAGTTTCGTCGTGTGTTTGGCAGGATCCCACCAGTAATTATATAGTTCTTCCCGTGCCCTGGTGGATATCTCGTGCTCTGGTGGATATCTCGTGCCCTGGTGGATATCTCGTGCCCTGGTGGATATCTCGTGCCCTGGTGGATATCTCGTGCCCTGGTGGATATCTCGTGCCCTGGTGGATATCACCACCGTGCCCTGGTGGATATCTCGTGCCCTGGTGGATATCTCGTGCCCTGGTGGATATCTCGTGCCCTGGTGGATATCTCGTGCTCTGGTGGATATCTCGTGCCTGGTGGATATCTCGTGCCCTGGTGGATATCTCGTGCCCTGGTGGATATCTCGTGCCCTGGTGGATATCTCGTGCCCTGGTGGATATCACCACCGTGCCCTGGTGGATATCTCGTGCCCTGGTGGATATCTCGTGCCCTGGTGGATAATCTCGTGCCCTGGTGGATATCTCGTGCTCTGGTGGATATCTCGTGCCCTGGTGGATATCTCGTGCCCTGGTGGATATCTCGTGCCCTGGTGGATATCTCGTGCCCTGGTGGATATCTCGTGCCCTGGTGGATATCACCACCGTGCCCTGGTGGATATCTCGTGCCCTGGTGGATATCTCGTGCCCTGGTGGATATCTCGTGCCCTGGTGGATATCTCGTGCCCTGGTGGATATCTCGTGCCCTGGTGGATATCTCGTGCCCTGGTGGATATCTCGTGCCCTGGTGGATATCACCACCGTGCCCTGGTGGATATCACCACCGTGCCCTGGTGGATATCACCACCGTGCCCTGGTGGATATCACCACCGTGCCCTGGTGGATATCTCCACCGTGCCCTGGTGGATATCTCGTGCCCTGGTGGATATCTCGTGCCCTGGTGGATATATCGTGCCCTGGTGGATATCACCACCGTGCCCTGGTGGATATCACCACCGTGCCCTGGTGGATATCTCGTGCCCTGGTGGATATCTCGTGCCCTGGTGGATATCTCGTGCCCTGGTGGATATCTCGTGCCCTGGTGGATATCTCGTGCCCTGGTGGATATCTCGTGCCCTGGTGGATATCACCACCGTGCCCTGGTGGATATCTCGTTCCCTGGTGGATATCTCGTGCCCTGGTGGATATCTCGTGCCCTGGTGGATATCTCGTGCCCTGGTGGATATCTCGTGCCCTGGTGGATATCTCGTGCCCTGGTGGATATCACCACCGTGCCCTGGTGGATATCACCACCGTGCCCTGGTGGATATCACCACCGTGCCCTGGTGGATATCACCACGTGCCCTGGTGGATATCTCCACCGTGCCCTGGTGGATATCTCGTGCCCTGGTGGATATCTCGTGCCCTGGTGGATATATCGTGCCCTGGTGGATATCACCACCGTGCCCTGGTGGATATCTCGTGCCCTGGTGGATATCTCGTGCCCTGGTGGATATCTCGTGCCCTGGTGGATATCTCGTGCCCTGGTGGATATCTCGTGCCCTGGTGGATATCTCATGCCCTGGTGGATATCTCGTGCCCTGGTGGATATCTCGTGCCCTGGTGGATATCTCGTGCCCTGGTGGATATCACCACCGTGCCCTGGTGGATATCTCGTGCCCTGGTGGATATCTCGTGCCCTGGTGGATATCTCGTGCCCTGGTGGATATCTCGTGCCCTGGTGGATATCTCGTGCCCTGGTGGATATCACCACCGTGCCCTGGTGGATATCACCACCGTGCCCTGGTGGATATCTCGTGCCCTGGTGGATATCTCGTGCCCTGGTGGATATCACCACCGTGCCCTGGTGGATATCACCACCGTGCCCTGGTGGATATCACCACCGTGCCCTGGTGGATATCACCACCGTGCCCTGGTGGATATCTCGTGCCCTGGTGGATATCTCGTGCCCTGGTGGATATCTCGTGCCCTGGTGGATATCTCGTGCCCTGGTGGATATCTCGTGCCCTGGTGGATATCTCGTGCCCTGGTAGATATCTCGTGCCCTGGTGGATATCTCGTTCCCTGGTGGATATCTCGTGCCCTGGTGGATATCTCGTGCCCTGGTGGATATCTCGTGCCCTGGTGGATATCTCGTGCCCTGGTGGATATCTCGTGCCCTGGTGGATATCTCGTGCCCTGGTGGATATCTCGTGCCCTGGTGGATATCTCGTGCCCTGGTGGATATCTCGTGCCCTGGTGGATATCACCACCGTGCCCTGGTGGATATCACCACCGTGCCCTGGTGGATATCACCACCGTGCCCTGGTGGATATCACCACCGTGCCCTGGTGGATATCTCCACCGTGCCCTGGTGGATATCTCGTGCCCTGGTGGATATCTCGTGCCCTGGTGGATATATCGTGCCCTGGTGGATATCACCACCGTGCCCTGGTGGATATCTCGTGCCCTGGTGGATATCTCGTGCCCTGGTGGATATCTCGTGCCCTGGTGGATATCTCGTGCCCTGGTGGATATCTCGTGCCCTGGTGGATATCTCGTGCCCTGGTGGATATCTCGTGCCCTGGTGGATATCTCGTGCCCTGGTGGATATCACCACCGTGCCCTGGTGGATATCTCGTGCCCTGGTGGATATCTCGTGCCCTGGTGGATATCACCACCGTGCCCTGGTGGATATCTCGTGCCCTGGTGGATATCTCGTGCCCTGGTGGATATCTCGTGCCCTGGTGGATATCACCACCGTGCCCTGGTGGATATCACCACCGTGCCCTGGTGGATATCACCACCGTGCCCTGGTGGATATCACCACCGTGCCCTGGTGGATATCACCACCGTGCCCTGGTGGATATCTCCACCGTGCCCTGGTGGATATCTCGTGCCCTGGTGGATATCTCGTGCCCTGGTGGATATCTCCACCGTGCCCTGGTGGATATCTCCACCGTGCCCTGGTGGATATCTCGTGCCCTGGTGGATATCTCGTGCCCTGGTGGATATCTCCACCGTGCCCTGGTGGATATCTCCACCGTGCCCTGGTGGATATCTCGTGCCCTGGTGGATATCTCGTGCCCTGGTGGATATCTCCACCGTGCCCTGGTGGATATCTCCACCGTGCCCTGGTGGATATCTCGTGCCCTGGTGGATATCACCACCGTGCCCTGGTGGATATCACCACCGTGCCCTGGTGGATATCTCGTGCCCTGGTGGATATCACCACCGTGCCCTGGTGGATATCACCACCGTGCCCTGGTGGATATCTCGTGCCCTGGTGGATATCACCACCGTGCCCTGGTGGATATCTCGTGCCCTGGTGGATATCACCACCGTGCCCTGGTGGATATCTCGTGCCCTGGTGGATATCTCGTGCCCTGGTGGATATCACCACCGTGCCCTGGTGGATATCTCGTGCCCTGGTGGATATCACCACCGTGCCCTGGTGGATATCACCACCGTGCCCTGGTGGATATCTCGTGCCCTGGTGGATATCACCACCGTGAGAGGGACACGTCACAGTATAGAGGGCAGGGACGAGGACAACACGAGCAGCAGCAGCAGCTACAGTATAAAGGAGGCCACAAGTGCCAGCTGGTTCCATCACCACAGCGGTAAGTGTCTCCTCATTACTTATACAAAGTAACTGTGACTGTTACCTAGCAGTAAAATAGGTACCTGGGTGTTAGTCAGCTGTCACGGGCTGCTTCCTGGGGGTGGAGGCCTGGTCGAGGACCGGGCCGCGGGGACACTAAAGCCCCGAAATCATCTCAAGATAACCTCAAGATAACTGACCATAATAATAATAATTTAAGGCTAGCATAATAGATATTCACTCTGGGGTAAAATGTTTAGTTCTGGGAGGCGAAGATACTTGTGCACCGCTAAATATTTATTTGATATAAGTAAAAGTAAAATTTAGTAATATAACTGAAAGTAGTTAATTAGTAAATTATAAGCTTACAATAAGTGGCATTATAATTAACTGTAGTATTAAGTTGTAATGTATAAGCCGTAAATGGTGCATAACTGTAATTAACCTTGGCGGGGAACTAGCCTAATTTACACTATTTAATACAACAGGTCAAACAACATGTAAGTTATACAACTTAAATATAAGAGGTCAATTAAGCCACAAGAATATTTAAAATGCTTAAATAAGCCGAGTTAAGTGTGTAGTGACCACGTTAAGTGTGTAGTGACCACGTTAAGTGTGTAGTGACCACGTTAAGTGTGTGTAGTGACCACGTTAAGTGTGTAGTGACCACGTTAAGTGTGTAGTGACCACGTTAAGTGTGTTTGACCATGTTAAGTTTGTAGTGACCATGTTAAGTGTGTAGTGACCATGTTAAGTGTGTGTAGTGACCACGTTAAGTGTGTAGTGACCATGTTAAGTGTGTGTAGTGACCATGTTAAGTGTGTGTAGTGACAATGTTAAGTGTGTAGTGACCATGTTAAGTGTGTAGTGACCACGTTAAGTGTGTAGTGACCACGTTAAGTGTGTGTAGTGACCATGTTAAGTGCGTGTAGTGACCATGTTAAGTGCGTGTAGTGACCATGTTAAGTGTGTAGTGACCATGTTAAGTGTGTAGTGACCACGTTAAGTGTGTAGTGACCACGTTAAGTGTGTAGTGACCACGTTAAGTGTGTAGTGACCACGTTAAGTGTGTGTAGTGACCATGTTAAGTGTGTAGTGACCATGTTAAGTGTGTAGTGACCATGTTAAGTGTGTAGTGACCATGTTAAGTGTGTAGTGACCATGTTAAGTGTGTAGTGACCATGTTAAGTGTGTAGTGACCATGTTAAGTGTGTAGTGACCATGTTAAGTGTGTAGTGACCACGTTAAGTGTGTGTAGTGACCACGTTAAGTGTGTGTAGTGACCACGTTAAGTGTGTGTAGTGACCACGTTAAGTGTGTAGTGACCACGTTAAGTGTGTGTAGTGACCACGTTAAGTGTGTGTATTGACCACGTTAAGTGTGTGTAGTGACCACGTTAAGTGTGTTGTGACCATGTTAAGTGTGTAGTGACCATGTTAAGTGTGTGTAGTGACCATGTTAAGTGTGTAGTGACCACGTTAAGTGTGTAGTGACCATGTTAAGTGCGTAGTGACCATGTTAAGTGTGTAGTGACCATGTTAAGTGTGTAGTGACCATGCTAAATGTGTAGTGACCATGTTAAGTGTGTAGTGACCATGTTAAGTGTGTGTAGTGACCATGTTAAGTGTGTGTAGTGACCACGTTAAGTGTGTAGTGACCACGTTAAGTGTGTAGTGACCATGTTAAGTGTGTAGTGACCATGTTAAGTGTGTAGTGACCATGTTAAGTGTGTGTAGTGACCACGTTAAGTGTGTGTGTAGTGACCACGTTAAGTGTGTGTAGTGACCACGTTAAGTGTGTGTAGTGACCACGTTAAGTGTGTGTGTAGTGACCACGTTAAGTGTGTGTAGTGACCACGTTAAGTGTGTGTAGTGACCACGTTAAGTGTGTTGTGACCATGTTAAGTGTGTAGTGACCATGTTAAGTGTGTGTAGTGACCATGTTAAGTGTGTAGTGACCACGTTAAGTGTGTAGTGACCATGTTAAGTGCGTAGTGACCATGTTAAGTGTGTAGTGACCATGTTAAGTGTATAGTGACCATGTTAAGTGTGTAGTGACCACGTTAAGTGTGTAGTGACCATGTTAAGTGTGTGTAGTGACCACGTTAAGTGTGTGTAGTGACCACGTTAAGTGTGTGTAGTGACCACGTTAAGTGTGTTGTGACCATGTTAAGTGTGTAGTGACCACGTTAAGTGTGTGTAGTGACCATGTTAAGTGTGTGTAGTGACCACGTTAAGTGTGTGTAGTGACCACGTTAAGTGTGTAGTGACCATGTTAAGTGTGTGTAGTGACCATGTTAAGTGTGTGTAGTGACCATGTTAAGTGTGTAGTGACCACGTTAAGTGTGTAGTGACCATGTTAAGTGTGTAGTGACCATGTTAAGTGTGTAGTGACCATGTTAAGTGTGTAGTGACCATGTTAAGTGTGTAGTGACCACGTTAAATGTGTAGTGACCATGTTAAGTGTGTAGTGACCATGTTAAGTGTGTAGTGACCACGTTAAGTGTGTAGTGACCACGTTAAGTGTGTGTAGTGACCACGTTAAGTGTGTAGTGACCATGTTAAGTGTGTGTAGTGACCACGTTAAGTGTGTGTAGTGACCACGTTAAGTGTGTGTAGTGACCACGTTAAGTGTGTTGTGACCATGTTAAGTGTGTAGTGACCACGTTAAGTGTGTGTAGTGACCATGTTAAGTGTGTGTAGTGACCACGTTAAGTGTGTGTAGTGACCACGTTAAGTGTGTAGTGACCATGTTAAGTGTGTGTAGTGACCATGTTAAGTGTGTGTAGTGACCATGTTAAGTGTGTAGTGACCACGTTAAGTGTGTAGTGACTATGTTAAGTGTGTAGTGACCATGTTAAGTGTGTAGTGACCATGTTAAGTGTGTGTAGTGACCATGTTAAGTGTGTAGTGACCACGTTAAGTGTGTAGTGACCACGTTAAGTGTGTAGTGACCATGTTAAGTGTGTAGTGACCATGTTAAGTGTGTAGTGACCATGTTAAGTGTGTGTAGTGACCACGTTAAGTGTGTAGTGACCATGTTAAGTGTGTAGTAACCATGTTAAGTGTGTGTAGTGACCATGTTAAGTGTGTGTAGTGACCACGTTAAGTGTGTAGTGACCATGTTAAGTGTGTGTAGTGACCATGTTAAGTGTGTGTAGTGACCATGTTAAGTGTGTAGTGACCATGTTAAGTGTGTAGTGACCACGTTAGGTGTGTGTAGTGACCATGTTAAGTGTGTGTAGTGACCATGTTAAGTGCGTGTAGTGACCATGTTAAGTGTGTAGTGACCATGTTAAGTGTGTAGTGACCATGTTAAGTGTGTAGTGACCATGTTAAGTGTGTAGTGACCATGTTAAGTGTGTAGTGATCATGTTAAATGTGTAGTGACCACGTTAAGTGTGTAGTGACCACGTTAAGTGTGTAGTGACCATGTTAAGTGTGTAGTGACCACGTTAAGTGTGTAGTGACCATGTTAAGTGTGTAGTGACCATGTTAAGTGTGTAGTGACCATGTTAAGTGTGTAGTGACCATGCTAAGTGTGTAGTGACCATGTTAAGTGTGTAGTGACCATGTTAAGTGTGTGTAGTGACCATGTTAAGTGTGTGTAGTGACCACGTTAAGTGTGTAGTGACCACGTTAAGTGTGTAGTGACCATGTTAAGTGTGTAGTGACCATGTTAAGTGTGTAGTGACCATGTTAAGTGTGTGTAGTGACCACGTTAAGTGTGTGTAGTGACCACGTTAAGTGTGTGTAGTGACCACGTTAAGTGTGTGTAGTGACCACGTTAAGTGTGTTGTGACCATGTTAAGTGTGTAGTGACCATGTTAAGTGTGTGTAGTGACCATGTTAAGTGTGTAGTGACCACGTTAAGTGTGTAGTGACCATGTTAAGTGTGTAGTGACCATGTTAAGTGTGTAGTGACCATGTTAAGTGTATAGTGACCATGTTAAGTGTGTAGTGACCACGTTAAGTGTGTAGTGACCATGTTAAGTGTGTGTAGTGACCACGTTAAGTGTGTGTAGTGACCACGTTAAGTGTGTGTAGTGACCACGTTAAGTGTGTTGTGACCATGTTAAGTGTGTAGTGACCACGTTAAGTGTGTGTAGTGACCATGTTAAGTGTGTGTAGTGACCACGTTAAGTGTGTGTAGTGACCACGTTAAGTGTGTAGTGACCATGTTAAGTGTGTGTAGTGACCATGTTAAGTGTGTGTAGTGACCATGTTAAGTGTGTAGTGACCACGTTAAGTGTGTAGTGACCATGTTAAGTGTGTAGTGACCATGTTAAGTGTGTAGTGACCATGTTAAGTGTGTAGTGACCATGTTAAGTGTGTAGTGACCACGTTAAATGTGTAGTGACCATGTTAAGTGTGTAGTGACCATGTTAAGTGTGTAGTGACCACGTTAAGTGTGTAGTGACCACGTTAAGTGTGTGTAGTGACCACGTTAAGTGTGTAGTGACCATGTTAAGTGTGTGTAGTGACCACGTTAAGTGTGTGTAGTGACCACGTTAAGTGTGTGTAGTGACCACGTTAAGTGTGTTGTGACCATGTTAAGTGTGTAGTGACCACGTTAAGTGTGTGTAGTGACCATGTTAAGTGTGTGTAGTGACCACGTTAAGTGTGTGTAGTGACCACGTTAAGTGTGTAGTGACCATGTTAAGTGTGTGTAGTGACCATGTTAAGTGTGTGTAGTGACCATGTTAAGTGTGTAGTGACCACGTTAAGTGTGTAGTGACTATGTTAAGTGTGTAGTGACCATGTTAAGTGTGTAGTGACCATGTTAAGTGTGTGTAGTGACCATGTTAAGTGTGTAGTGACCACGTTAAGTGTGTAGTGACCACGTTAAGTGTGTAGTGACCATGTTAAGTGTGTAGTGACCATGTTAAGTGTGTAGTGACCATGTTAAGTGTGTGTAGTGACCACGTTAAGTGTGTAGTGACCATGTTAAGTGTGTAGTAACCATGTTAAGTGTGTGTAGTGACCATGTTAAGTGTGTGTAGTGACCACGTTAAGTGTGTAGTGACCATGTTAAGTGTGTGTAGTGACCATGTTAAGTGTGTGTAGTGACCATGTTAAGTGTGTAGTGACCATGTTAAGTGTGTAGTGACCATGTTAAGTGTGTAGTGACCACGTTAAGTGTGTAGTGACCACGTTAGGTGTGTGTAGTGACCATGTTAAGTGCGTGTAGTGACCATGTTAAGTGCGTGTAGTGACCATGTTAAGTGTGTAGTGACCATGTTAAGTGTGTAGTGACCATGTTAAGTGTGTAGTGACCATGTTAAGTGTGTAGTGACCATGTTAAGTGTGTAGTGACCATGTTAAATGTGTAGTGACCACGTTAAGTGTGTAGTGACCACGTTAAGTGTGTAGTGACCATGTTAAGTGTGTAGTGACCATGTTAAGTGTGTAGTGACCATGTTAAGTGTGTGTAGTGACCACGTTAAGTGTGTAGTGACCATGTTAAGTGTGTAGTAACCATGTTAAGTGTTTGTAGTGACCATGTTAAGTGTGTGTAGTGACCACGTTAAGTGTGTAGTGACCATGTTAAGTGTGTGTAGTGACCATGTTAAGTGTGTGTAGTGACCATGTTAAGTGTGTAGTGACCATGTTAAGTGTGTAGTGACCATGTTAAGTGTGTAGTGACCACGTTAAGTGTGTAGTGACCACGTTAGGTGTGTGTAGTGACCATGTTAAGTGCGTGTAGTGACCATGTTAAGTGCGTGTAGTGACCATGTTAAGTGTGTAGTGACCATGTTAAGTGTGTAGTGACCATGTTAAGTGTGTAGTGACCATGTTAAGTGTGTAGTGACCATGTTAAGTGTGTAGTGACCATGTTAAGTGTGTAGTGACCATGTTAAGTGTGTAGTGACCACGTTAAATGTGTAGTGACCACGTTAAGTGTGTGTAGTGACCACGTTAAGTGTGTAGTGACCATGTTAAGTGTGTGTAGTGACCACATTAAGTGTGTGTAGTGACCACGTTAAGTGTGTGTAGTGACCACGTTAAGTGTGTTGTGACCATGTTAAGTGTGTAGTGACCACGTTAAGTGTGTGTAGTGACCATGTTAAGTGTGTGTAGTGACCACGTTAAGTGTGTGTAGTGACCACGTTAAGTGTGTAGTGACCATGTTAAGTGTGTGTAGTGACCATGTTAAGTGTGTGTAGTGACCATGTTAAGTGTGTAGTGACCACGTTAAGTGTGTAGTGACCATGTTAAGTGCGTAGTGACCATGTTAAGTGTGTAGTGACCATGTTAAGTGTGTAGTGACCATGTTAAGTGTGTAGTGACCATGTTAAGTGTGTAGTGACCATGTTAAGTGTGTGTAGTGACCATGTTAAGTGTGTAGTGACCACGGTAAGTGTGTAGTGACCACGTTAAGTGTGTAGTGACCATGTTAAGTGTGTAGTGACCATGTTAAGTGTGTAGTGACCATGTTAAGTGTGTGTAGTGACCACGTTAAGTGTGTAGTGACCACGTTAAGTGTGTAGTGACCATGTTAAGTGTGTGTAGTGACCACGTTAAGTGTGTAGTTACCACGTAGTGACCATGTTATGTGTGTGTATAGGTGACGGTGTTCACCCTTATAATTCTCCACGCCTTCTGTTAAAGAGTTCCAATTGTTCACTATTCTCGTGCGTTCTCTACATTGCAGGAGTCAATTGAACATATGTGGGTGGGAACAGTATTCTCGAAGAGGCCGAGAAATTTGCAGGAAAATAGAACATTTTTCCTGTGGGATAGGCCCTTTTAGGGAGCCAATATGTCGCTGGCAATTCTGTTCTCCCGCCAAAACACTGTGTGAGTCAGTGGCGCCAGATTGGTCACGTCAGCGACATGGCACTGGGATCCAATGAAACCAACTTGGAAAAAGTGACGTCACCATAGGGCATGGGGAGTCCAGCCGTGGTGACGCCTCGCCGATATCAGTCTTTCACGACACAGCCGAGAGGTAGGACGCGCGCACGGTCATCCTGTCAGAGTGACGGGATTTACCGAACTCTGGTGGGTGTAAGCGTCTCCAGTTGTTTGCACGCACTCTGTGAGGTCATCCTGGCAACAGAAGTGGCTCAGATAAGGAATGACAGAATATTGAGAAAAAAGTGTCAGGACAGGTGTTGTGTTGCCAAGAAGTGGGGCCGGGCCATGACGTGTTGTCGTCGTGGCCCAGTTCACCCGTATAAGAGACAGCTTAGTGGCCGGGCCACCACCCGTGAGTGAACCGGGTTGAAAGCCTTGTCAACCAGTTGACGTGTGATGGACGATCCTTTCAAGTTTGACGTAACCCCACCTTTGTGGAAACCTACGAGTTAACAGTTGGATGCAAGCAAGTCGAGAAGCTCTTCCCAAATACCTAGCGTATATCTAGACGCCGAGGGAATTGACAGTGTTGGGAGCTTCAAGTGACTGAAGTCGGGTGTGTGCTGCGTGCGTGTGAAGCTTGAGCAGCATCGTTGGTACGGCTGGTAAACTTCACAGTGACTTCGTAAGGGTGAGAGGCAGTTCCTCTTTGAGTACAGTGACAAGGACTAATTGGAAACGTGCGACGACCGCCGAGAGGTAGGGTGGCTGCCGTAGTTGGGAGGGAAATTGACGGCCAGGAAGGAACGACTTCAACCCGGCGACGAACTGTAGGGGAAGCACGGACGTGCAGTGTACAGAAGCGGGGAGACACGACATCCTAAGGCGTTGGCCTGTGTTTCTGGATGGTGAACGAGGCGAGAGCCTGGGACCAGGAGCTACAACCAACTGTAATTAGGATAGGTGAAGTAGGTGTTTACAGTACCCTCCCATTTCCCTTTAGTTACTAATAATTCTTGTCAGGATATTTTTATATGTCGTGAGCAAGTCTCACTTGAGTTTAATTCACAGAGAGAGCACAGTATGTGGTTAGCCTGCCCAGAGCGCTCACCGTATCAGTTGACATATAGATGTCTAGTGTGTGGGGTGGGGTGTGCAAGCACCAAGGAGTCATCGAGAGAATTTACTGTGACTATTATTATTAATCTCCAGTGAGTAGATTCTTATATATATATTGGGTAGTAAACAGATATTGTGGTATTGATCTCTATAATCTATTTATATAAATGCCTGAGGATTGATCTCTATAATCTATTGATATAAATGCCTGTGGATTGATCTCTATAATCTATTGATGTAAATGCCTGTGGATTGATCTCGATGATCTATGGATATATATGCCTGAAATTTAATTACCGATTTATATATGACATTACTTTGTACTGCAATAATCTAGTATACTTGAAGTGATTGCCGGTGATATCTCTTTGAGAGGGAGTATAAATATAAAGAAAGGTTCAGTGATCAATGTAGTGCATTCACAGTAAATTTTATTAAGAGTAGAGTAATCTTTTGGTACGGTGAAAGTCACGGTGAGAGTATTGTGAATAAGATGTGGATCGTGAGGCCAGGGAAATCCTAGTGAAACCCTGTGAACGTTGATAGTGTTGTGGAACAAGTAAATACGGGGATCGTGGACAATTAGAAAACAAGTACTAGTCTGTCCCACGATCGCGAGGGTCCAGGTCAGCTGAGTTCTGACAGGTGACACGTGCGGATGTTACCATACGGTGTGCTTCAGAGTATTACGCTATGAATGGAGCAATAGTCATATATTAATTCTAATACATTGATGCATATACATATTTCTCGTTGTCTTTTAAGTAAAATACCAAACCTCTTTGGTGTTTGATATCATTCCCCTCCATTGATCTTGTTGACCGTGTAATGATG
>WNGS01161706.1:20150-32981 GCA_020271785.1 Procambarus virginalis | reverse complement strand
TTATAACGAGGCGTTGCAGAGGTCTAGTTCCACTCAGATTCTCACTTGTCCGTTTGCAGTTCAGCCCTCTGACGGTTCACTCTGGTTTTGTACGGTTTTAATACTGAAACATTACTGTAATGGGAATGTATTTAATTAGCAATTCTGAACCTTTGACCAAACCTCTATTTGTGAAAAACAATTGTGAAGAATGCATCAGGAAAGGAAAGAGGCGATGACTGTTTTTATGATACAGTACTGTAATTATATTACATTATAGTATTAGATCAGCTCATTTAAATACAGTACTATAAATAAGAACATATTTATTTTGCATAATTGAGAAAGATGTGTTAGTCTCTGTGTTTGTGAAGTCATATATTTTATTATACCTATATGCTTACATAGATATTTTATCCTTTACAGAAGGGAGACGGAGGAGGTAAAGGAAAGTTTGAAAGAGAGAGAATTGAGCAAGCAAAGCGTATCATGAAACCCTTTTTCTTAAGACGATTGAAGTGTGATGTTTTAAAGGTACAGTACAGTTATATCTTGTTTCATTAAATTAACAGTATAATAAGTGGGAGGAAAACAGGAGGGTGTTACATCTGAAGTGTGCATGTACAAAGCTTCTAGTTCTGTGTGGTGGAGGAAGTTAACATGGATTGCTCGTGTGGTGTAAAAATAGTCGTAAATAAAGTTGTAAAAAATGTTGTTTACGTTGTGCTGTAAACAAAATTAAAATAAAAATATTTTTGGTTCAGTGCAGTCAATAATTGTTTTTCATACTCAAGCTTGTCTTAATATGAGTGGTTGATATGAACAGTGTCAGGTTACTGAGCTCTCGTGTTCAGTCATCCCCTCAGATAGTGGTCTACTGTGTACATAGGACAGTGTGCTGCACTAGCACCACAGTCAGGCTGGCTGGTGTGGTGCACTAGTACCACAGTCAGGCTGGCTGGTGTGCTGCACTAGTACCACAGTCAGACAGGCTGGTGTGCTGCACTAGCACCACAGTCAGACAGGCTGGTGTGGTACACTAGCACCACAGTCAGGCTGGCTGGTGTGGTACACTATCACCACAGTCAGGCTGGCTGGTGTGGTGCACTAGTACCACAGTCAGGCTGGCTGGTGTGCTGCACTAGCACCACAGTCAGACAGGCTGGTGTGGTACACTAGCACCACAGTCAGGCTGGCTGGTGTGGTACACTAGCACCACAGTCAGACAGGCTGGTGTGGTGCACTAGTACCACAGTCAGGCTGGCTGGTGTGCTGCACTAGTACCACAGTCAGGCTGGCTGGTGTGCTGCACTAGTACCACAGTCAGACAGGCTGGTGTGCTGCACTAGCACCACAGTCAGACAGGCTGGTGTGGTACACTAGCACCACAGTCAGGCTGGCTGGTGTGCTGCACTAGTACCACAGTCAGACAGGCTGGCGTGGTGCACTAGCACCACCGTCAGGCTGGCTGGTGTGGTGCACTAGTACCACAGTCAGACAGGCTGGTGTGCTGCACTAGCACCACAGTCAGGCTGGCTGGTGTGGTGTACTAGCACCACCTAACCAAGGTGCACTGATGTCAGCCTTCACAGACTCAGGTGAGCTGTGCTGGCCTTCTCATAACCAATACATTGTCCATAGGTCTTCTACTATTACCAGACTTCCCTTCTTTTGAGCTCATGTTTTCTGTGGGGAGCCCCTTTGGTTTCCTGGAGCTATCGGGCTAATGTGTGATATATTAGACTGGGGCATTAGTCCAAGGTGTTTGAACTACAGTGAAACACGAGCCAGAACCTGGCTGCTGCAGAGAGGTTGCAGGGAGCAATGGCCCTTGGAATACCGCCCCTGCGGTTGGGGTTTTTCCCTTATCTGCTATCGACCGGGGTTAGGCACCCAGAAGGGTAGGCATAACAAAATAAACCCCACATGGTAAGAAAAGTATGACTAAAAACCGAAAGAAAAGGTAAAACTCCCTCCAATCCCAAGGAAACACGCAAACAAGTAATCATCACACTCCAGTGCTCATCTGTGCAGCTCTCCTCTCCCCGAGAGGGGGAGGGGAAAGCCCCAGACTTCCCTGCGCCGGCTACCCAACACTCCAGTTTGTTAGCTAATGTGTTCCGGGGCAGATGTCTTCTCTGGCTTCGATTTCCAGGGCAATGTTTTGCCTTCGTTGCGACCTCTGCTGTGTTGTTGTGTGTGTGGTGGCCAGGTGTTCATCATCGGTACCGGGGCTGCATGTGCAGAGCCAAGGACGGGGCTCGGTGCAGTCCTTGGCTCTTTGGAGCTGATCGCTTCGGGTGAATCGTCTGCTGAGTTCTCGGGGTTTGGCTCTCCTGGTAGTTCACGTTCGGCGGGTGTCCAATGTCCTGGCTGACGGCCTGTCCCGATTCATTCCCCTTTCAACGAAAAGTTGGCTCTGTTAGAAAGGCTTTCAGCTGACTCTGCCGGACGTTCGGGCTTCCAGAGTTGGACTTCTTCGCGTCGGCGTGGTCGAGGCGCGTTCCGGTATACGTGGAGCCCTTTCCTGACTGCGAGGCCGTCGGGATCGATGCCTTCAAGCAGGACTGGGTGAGGTGGGGTTACCTGTACCTCTTATCCCTGGTTCAGCTGTTGCTCCAGGTCCTAGCTCGCTTGGAGACTTACCAGGGAAGAGTTGTCCTTCTGTATATTTGCAAACATACAAGGCCTAAAGTCAAAATCCAGGAAGAAAGTTAAATTCTTAAATGGCCTTTTAATACAGTCGAACTCAATATTTGGTGCATTTACAGAAGCCCACATGAAAGACAACATGGATAGTGAAATATGGATCCCAGATTATAATTTATATAGATGTGACAGTGTAATTATGTCAAATGGAGGAGTAGGTCTGAATATTAAAGAGGAACTGACATGCACAGAGCTCCTGAACTTGACCAATGAGATGGTAGAGGTACTTGAAATCAAGGTAGAAAATATAAATCTAATTATTATTCTAATATACAAACCACCAGATGCAACAGTTCAGGAATTCACTGAGCAGATACACAAAATAGAGAATATCCTTGATAACCTAGCAAACCCAGTACTAGATATTATCTTTTCTGTGGGGAGCCCCTACGGCTCCCTGGAGCTTATGGGCTAATGTATGTTATGTTAGACCGGGACACTAGCTATGGAGTTCAGACCTACCAGGGACCAGCGCCAGAACCTGGCCCCTTCAGAGAGGTTTCAGGGAGCAATGGCCCTGGAAAACCCCATATGGTTGGGGGTTTTCCTTATCTGCCATCGACCGGGGTTAGGCACCCAGAAAGGTAGGCGTAACAAAACAAACCCCACATGGTAGAAAACTACAACAAACCGAACAGAGAGGTAGAAAAAACTCCCTACAATCACAAGGAAAACAATCAAACAATCACTTTACTGCCGCGCCGGTTGTCCGCGCAGCCCTCCCCTCCCCGGGAGGGGGAGGGGGGGCCCCGGACCTCACCGCGCCGGCTGCCGTCAGTTCGTAAGCTAGTGTCAACCGGGATACACGCTTCTCTGGCCTCAAATTCCTTGGCGGTGTTTGCCTCGTGTGGCGTTCTCTGCTGTTTTTGTGGTTTGCGGTGGCCAGGAGTATTTCATCAGTGCCGGGGCTGCATGCGTCTAGGGGTTCCCTTCCCTAGGCGCCCTGTGAGTACTGCCCTTGCGTGTCAGGGTTATCTTCTCTGGGGCGTTCGGGAACCGCTCCCGTAGGGGTTCTTGCTGCTCGGCATTTGCCTCGCCCTTGGGGCCAGCTGGGGCTTGGGGCCCTTGTTTGGCCTTGGGTAGGGAGTTGGTGTTGTGCTGGTTAGGGCGCCAAGGTGTTGCGCTGCCTGCCACCTACGCGGCGGCCGGTTCCTGTTGCCTCTGGGGACGGTGTACTTTTGCGGGGTTTTTCTTTTGTTTTTATTTTCTTGCCTGGTGGGGGTCTGCATAGTGTGGCTATAGTTCCACTAGTAGTGTTTGGCAGCCCTCTGCTAGGCCCCCGTGCTTGTACACGTCCCGGGGTTTTCAGTATTAATCTTTACCCTTGTTTTCGGGTTTCTTAACCGGTTAGCAACACCTTGCCCGGGCTTCCCGTAGTTGCTAACCTACGGGCCCTGGAAACCCCTGTCTGGGCTCGGGAGACCATTGCATGTGTCTTCCGGGTACCAACCCGTCTTGTACGGGATCGTTGGTTGCTGTGCCTTTGTCTCTAGGTGACAGTCGCCATTTACCTCCGTCATGCTGCCTGTTGGGTCCCTGACACCTTGACCCGGAGTCTTGCGAGAGAGTTTCTCTGCTTGTTCTCCAGTACTCCTGATGTTATTACTGTTCAGAGTACAGGCGGCATCCGTGTTGCAAGCTAGGTTAGGTTGCTGCAACATGTTAGGTTGGTTTCCCACTCGGATGCCCCGAGGCCGCCCCGTTTTGGTTCGGTGCTGTTCGCCCTCCTCCCTCCCTGTTCCCGGTTCCGGACTGTCTGCGGGTTTCGGGGTCGGGGCGGGTTTAGTTGGGGCAGAGACTCGGGCGGTTTTCGGGGGCTGCCCCATTCGGGTTGGGGGACGGAGGTTTTAGAGCCTGTTCCTCCTGCCAAGGCTTCTGGGGCTTACCAGCGGCCCGTTTCTTGCTGCCTTTCCCATGGACTCTTTCTTTTCTTTAAGGGCGGAGGGCTTGGAGGACGGCTCTGCCCCGGGGCCTCTGTTGCTGGTTCCCGGGGCTGTGGGGGATGCCTGCTAGCAGTTCTGGGGCGGTTTGCCCCTGCCGGGGTTTTTCTGCTTTTGGGCGGAGTTTTTAGCCCATCCAGTCTGCTTGCTTCCCACTTTTGCTGGCGTGTTTTGTCTCTTAGCGTCCAGCACAGCCCCTGCTGGCGGCCATTTTCGTCTGCCTGTTTCCCGGCGTGGCCACCAGGGCGGCGTTGCGGTTTGTTTACATACGCCTGGGTGTGCGAGCGAGCGTCTGGGGTGAGTTTTTCACCCTTTTTTCAGGGGGTTTTCTTCTCCTGTTGTCGTTTTTTGCTTTTCTGGTGTTTTGCTGCCGTTACTGTTCCTTTGGGTGTTTATTTTCCACCGGGCTTCTGGGCCCATGGGTTGGGCTCAGTGTTTCTGGCTGTTAGGCTTGCTCCCACACCTTGTCCCTCGGTTTTCGGTCTGTTCTGACTGTTTCCCAGAGGGTTCTGTATGGGGGCTGCGCTTTGCCTTCTGTGGTGTTCTCCGCCGGCAATTGTGGTGGTTTGGCTTCCCCCTGGTTCGATTCTGGGTTCCTTTGGTTCTTTGGTTTCGTTCCAGAGGTTTCTTCCTCTTGGGCCCCCTTTTTGTGGGTTCAGGGGCTTTGTTTCCTCATGTGACCTGGTTCTGCCTTCTGGGGTTCCGGGGTCTTCCTGGCTTGCAGACTGCTCTTTTTGGGTCTAGGCACATGTTGTTGTGCTGGGCCTTTGGGTTTTGCTGTCGAGGTGGGCCTTTTGATGCAGTTTAGTGCCTTCTTTGCCTAGCCGGTGGTGCTCTGCCCACTGGTCGGCACCTTGTACTTTACATTTACATTGTATGTACTCGCCTCGTTGTGCTTGCGGGGGTTGAGCTTTAGCTCTTTGGTCCCGCCTCTCACCGTCGTTCAACAGGTGTACAGGTTCCCGAGCCTGTTGGGCTCTATCATCCCTACACTGTAAACTGTGTAGGGAGTCAGCCTCCGCCACATTGCTTCCTAATGCCTGGGTGTACGCTTGTGCATGTGTACGCTGTGTAATTACCTAAGTGTAATTACCTAAGTGTAGTTACAGGATGAGAGCTACGCTCGTGGTGTCCCGTCTTCCCAGCACTCTTTGTCATATAACGCTTTGAAACTACTGACGGTCTTGGCCTCCACCACCTTCTCCCCCAACTTGTTCCAACCGTCTACCACTCTGTTTGCGAAAGTGAATTTTCTTATATTTCTTCGGCATCTGTGTTTAGCCAGTTTATATCTATGACCTCTTGTTCTTGAAGTTCCAGGTCTCAGGAAATCTTTCCTGTCGATTTTATCAATTCCTGTTACTATTTTGTATGTAGTGATCATATCGCCTCTTTTTCTTCTGTCTTCTAGTTTTGGCATATTTAATGCTTCTAACCTTTCCTCGTAGCTCTTACCCTTCAGTTCTGGGAGCCACTTAGTAGCATGTCTTTGCACCTTTTCCAGTTTGTTGATGTGCTTCTTAAGATATGGGCACCAAACAACAGCTGCATATTCTAGCTTTGGCCTAACAAAAGTCATGAACAATTTCTTTAGTATATCCCCATCCATGTATTTAAAAGCAATTCTGAAGTTAGAAAGCATAGCATAGGCTCCTTGCACAATATTCTTTATGTGGTCTTCAGGTGATAGTTTTCTATCTAGAACCACCCCTAGATCTCTTTCTTTATCAGAGTTCTTTAAAGATTTCTCACATAATATATAGGTTGTGTGGGGTCTATGTTCTCCTATTCCACATTCCATAACATGACATTTATTAACATTAAATTCCATTTGCCAAGTGGTGCTCCATATACTTATTTTATCCAGGTCTTCTTGAAGGGCATGACAATCATCTAAATTTCTTATCCTTCCTATTATCTTAGCATCATCAGCAAACATGTTCATATAATTCTGTATACCAACTGGTAGATCATTTATGTAGACAATAAACATCACTGGTGCAAGAACTGAACCCTGTGGTACTCCACTTGTGACATTTCTCCAGTCCGATACATTGCCTCTGATCACAGCCCTCATTTTTCTATCAGTCAGAAAGTTTTTCATCCATGTTAGAAGCGTACCTGTCACTCCTCCAATATTTTCCAGTTTCCAGAACAACCTCTTATGTGGAACTCTGTCGAAAGCCTTTTTTAGGTCCAGATAGATGCAGTCAGCCCAACCATCTCTTTCCTGTAATATCTCTGTTGCTCGATCATAAAACTGAGTAAATTCGATACACAGGATCTACCAGATCGAAAACCATACTGTCTGTCTGATATTATATCATTTCTCTCCAGGTGTGCTACCCATTTAGTTTTAATTATTTTTTCCAATATTTTGACTATTACACTTGTCAATGATACCGGTCTATAATTAAGGGGGTCTTCCCTGCTTCCACTCTTGTAAATTGGAACTATGTTAGCCTTTTTCCACACATCAGCTACAACTCCTGTAAACAGGGATGCCTGAAAGATCAGTTGAAGAGGGATGCTGAGCTCAGGTGCACATTCTCTCAGAACCCATGGTGAAACTCCATCTGGACCAACTGCTTTGTTCTTATTTAGCTCTTTGAGCATTTTTTCCACTTCGTCTCTAGACACCTCTATGTGCTCTATGTTGTTCTCTGGAATTCTTATTGTATCTGGTTCCCTGAAGATTTCATTTTGTACAAACACACTTTGGAACTTTTCGTTTAATGTTTCACACATTTCCTTTTCATTTTCCGTGAATCTATTTCCCATTTTCAACCTCTGAATATTATCCTTTACCTGCAATTTGTTGTTTATGAATTTATAGAATAGACCTGGTTCTGTTTTACATTTGTCTGCAATCCCTTTTTCAAAATTTCTTTCTGCCTCTCTCCTCACTGCCGTGTAGTTGTTTCTCGCATCTTTGTATCGCTGGTATGATTGGGGGTTTGGCCTCTTCCTGTATTGATTCCATTTTTGCGTCTTTTGGTCTCTGGCCCTCTCGCATTTCTGTCGACCAATCCTGTTTCCTAGGTGACCCCTCTCTAGTGATTGCCTCGTAAGTGCTGTCCTCATACTGAAAGATTTTGTTCTTCTTGGCTTTCTTAATTGTGATCTGCGTGTCCAGCTTCGTTGTATGTTTTCTCGTTCGTTGCTGATCGTCTTAGTCTTTGTTTTGTGTGTGCGTGAGTGTTTGTCCGTGTACGCGTGTGTGCGTGCGTGTGAAAGAGCAAGCAGTAGCAGCCATAAAGAGTGACTGTCGAGGCGAGGGGTGGTAAAGTTGTTAACATTCAGAGCGGGTTTGGGGACGCTAGAATAGCCAATTATATGAAAGGGGGCCTCGGGGCTGTTAGCGTCCCCTGCCTTGCCCCGCCCCCTCACACCCTTCCACCCACCCACTCACCCACCCTCCTTCCACGCCCCAACCTTGCACACCCACCTTCCACACCCACCTCCCACGCCACCCGCCACCTCCACCAGTACCTCCCCACCACCAACAGAACCTCCACAAGTACTACCACCACCAACAACAAAATCCACCCCCCCCCCCTCTCGCGCTCTCTCTCTCTCGCGCGCGCGCGCGCGCGCGCTCTCTCTCGCGTCGCGCGCGCAAGCGCGCTCGCGCGCGCTCGCGCGCGACTCAAAGCAACACACACACACCACACCACACACACCACCACCACGCACACAACACACACACACACACACACACACACACACACACAACACACACTGTCTCCCCCATCATTGTAACCATCTTCAACACACACGTCCAAGGTTGCCCAACCATCTTTCGACCCGACCGACTCCATAGCGGTCACAATGGGAGCCGATTCCCCTTAAAAGGCGGCAATGGGGTTAAGAGAGGTAATGGGGCCGACCCCGACCAGCGTATGATCGTATCATCCTGCAAGGTTGGGTGAGGCTATCCCAAACGTCTGGCCTGGAGCCTTCAGAAATTTCCTTTTACAGTGAATGGTAAATAAATTCACTAATTGTATATATGTTATACTGTAGACAAATATTAGCATTAAATTAAATATATGAATATGTCTACAGTCGGAGACGGAGACCGTCGCTACACATGGACACACATAATCTACCAGGCCCTTTGGTTGACATTATGTAGGACGAAACTGTAGTCTCCTGGTGTGTCACCTCGTAGGGCGCGGGGGTCACCACTGGGCGGGGGGTCACCGCTGGGCGGGGGGTCACCGCTGGGCGGGGGTTCACCGCTGGGCGGGGGGTCACCGCTGGGCGGGGGATCACCGCTGGGCGGGGGATCACCGCTGGGCGGGGGATCACCGCTGGGCGGGGAGGGGGTCGTCGATGTCACCCCCCCACCCCGCCCCTAAGTCGGTGGGGCCCTCCTGGGTAAAGAGGAATTCTTGGGCTGCGGGGCCCAGGTGAGTGGCAAAGCCTCCCTGTTTTTGTTGTAGTCTGGCGGGGCCCTCTATCGGTGATAAGGCCCTCCTGGTTAGCGAGGCTCACTCCTGGACGGGGCCCCTTTGCTGTGGGGGCCCGTCGGGGAGGCGAGGCTCTGCTGGGCGGTGGGGCCCTCCTGGTATCTGACGTCGTCATGTGCTGCAATTGAATATTATTAATTAGGGTGGTTATCTAACGACTCCCAGAGCTGGTGCTGGATTGCTCCTATGTGCGTCATGTATCGCGCCTGCCTGCTCCTCCTTCCTCACCTCACTCACTCGCTACGCCTCACTCACTCGCTACACCTCACTCGCTACACCTCACACGCGCACACAACGCTACACCTCACACACACTCGCTACACCTCCCACACACACACCATACACTTCATATAACACCGCTACTTCTCACCCACACACACACACGCTACACCTCACACACTCGCTACACCTCACACACTCACTCACACTCGCTCAATTATTCACGTTAATTTACCTATAAGAATGAATATTTTTTTTTTAGCGAGAGCACAACTCTGCGGGACGATTCCTACCCACGTTTCACTATGTTAATTACCGACCAGCGTAATTACCTACCCTCCTCTTAAATTGCAGTTAATAGACCAATCACTACGTGGGTCGTTGAGAGCTTTTGGTCATTAGACGCACCAACAGGAATTGGTTCAGATAGAGTAAATCTTGTGCTTGAGTTGTGTGTACCGATATTTGATATCATGTTTATCAACATGTTCGATAATCCCCGGTATTATGTCCCCTATTATGATAACATGGCTTGATGATGGTCCAGGAACGGACCGAAAATCGTCGTCCTTCATGGAGATGTAACCATAGAAGATATAGAAGCTGTATCTACCCTAAAGAAATTAAATTATAGACCTATGCACTAATCTCTGTTTTAGGACAAATGCTGCTTGAGGTCAGAGAGGAGAAAAATAACATTTTATGTCAATGATTTTGTGTCTGAGACATTCTGGATGGTGACCCAGGTCCTTCCTTGAGTCGTCTTGCTGATATCCAGTTATTTATATATATATATATATATATATATATACTATATATAGATATATAATAATATAATAGTAGGCATCCATCAGTCTCAGGAGACTATGGAGTTGCGCTCTGGCTGTCGGTCTGGAGTGGCCTCAACCGGTGCAAAGCCAGGTTAGGTTGATATATATATATATTATATATATCAGATATATATATATATATATTATATATATAATATATATTATATTTTATTATTGTTATCTTTTATTAATATTATTTATGATTATGAACGGTACTGGAACAGCCACCTGTCCTATGGTGTTCTGGTATGGTGGCTTTTGTATCTGAAGAATGTGGTGTTCTGTATATGGTGACTATATCTTTAATAAGTAGGTATAAAGAGTATATTCACTATACAGAGAAGCACCCATAGTTACCATATATATAAGGCACTTCATATTCACTACTCTTTCAGCATCAACTAACTCATCATGTGTTTTGTTATTCATCCAATACTTTCAGTGTTCAATACAACACTGTTGTGTATATTCATTATTGAGTGAACAGTTGAATTAGTCATTCAACCGCACGTCGTCGAGGCAGAAGTGGCCTCTCCAGGGCACAGGGAGGTTGATATGCAGGAAAAGCTTAGTACCCATGCAGGTCCCCCCCTCCACGATGCTGACGCACCAGCCACATACGGTCACCATACAGCCAGCATACAAGCACCAGTCACTATACAGCCAACATACAAGCACCAGTCACTATACAGACCAAGCATACAAGCACCAGTCACTATGACAGCCACCAATACACCAGCAAGACCAGTCACTATACAGCCAGACATAACATAGCACCAGTCACTATACAGCCCACCATAACAGCCAGCCATACAAGCACCAGTCACTCATACAGCCCAGCATACAAGGACCAGTCACTATACAGTCACCATACAGCAGGCATAACAAGCAACCAGTCACTATACAGCCAGCATACAAGCACCAGTCACTATATAGCCAACATACAAGCATCAGTCACTATACAGCCAACATACAAGCACCAGTCACTATAGTCACCATACAGCCAGCATAAAAGCACCAGTCACCATACAGCACAAGCATACATACGCACCAAGACCTCACCATACAGCCAACATACAAGCACAGCAGAACACGCACGCACCATAGTAGCACCATACCATACGAGCCAGTCATACAAAACACCAGTCCACCATACAGCCAGACATACAAGCACCAGTCACCATACGCCACCATACAGCCAACCATACAAGCACCCAGTCACTATACAGTCACCATACAGCCACCATACAAGACCAGTCACCATAAGACATACAACCAGCACATACACAAACGCACCAGTCACCATACAGCCAACATACAAGCACCAGTCACCATACAGCCAACATACAAGCACCAGTCACTACAGCCAATACAGCTCACCATAACAGCCAAGCATACTAAGCACCAGTCACTATACAGTCACCATACAGCCTCCCACACACCAGGGTGTCACAGCTCCAGGTGGAGACCATCAGGGACGCTATCAAGTGTGCGCCAAGTCTCTCTCCCCCAGTCAATATCCTGTGTGGGCGAGGACTTGGCATATCTCACTCAGTAATATATCCTAAATGGCTAATTGACGAGGCACGGAGCTACCTGGGAGCCCCAGCCACGGCCACTAAGAGATCTCTATCCTCCCTCACCAGGATAGATTTCCTACGTTATGGAAAACGTGGGTTGTATATTTCATCCCCCCAAAAAAATTTTGCCGCTTGCTGAGGATTAATTAGGTTGTGGCATTGTGTTCTTGGTTGCAACTTGGAGGGAACGAGTCTTGGGGCTGCATGTACGGCCCTATCACCCCCCAGCAAGGCAACACCATCGACTCCCTGAAAATCAATCTGAAACCTGCCTGAGGTAGAGATTGGTCGGGTGTTTGGTGCTGGGGAAGCGAACACGGGTAATTATTCCTGATTATTAGTTGCATTAGGGGTGGGCGGGCCTGCTAATGAAGCGTTTAGCTGAGGGAGCATTCGTTATCGTCCTCTGTGGTGTTCCGGTGTGTTCTGGCTCAGGGAGCCTTCTTGTTATCGTCGTACGGTTGTTCAGGTGTGTAATGGTTGTGGGAAGCCTTCGTTATCGTCGACAGTGTTCAGTGTGGTTTGGTGAGGGAGCCTTCGTTATCGTCTACGGTGTTCAGGTGTGTAATGGTTGTGGGAGCTTTCGTTATCGTCTACGGTGTTCAGGTGTTTAATGGTTGTGGGAGCCTTCGTTATCGTCTACGGTGTTCAGGTGTTTCTGACTGAGGGACCATTCCTTATCGTCTACGGTGTTCAGGTGTGTAACGGTTGTGGGAGCCGTCGTTATCGTCTGCGGTGTTCAGGTGCAAGTTAGTTCAAGAAGACTTTATTATTAGATGAATGCTGGATGTGCGGAAGGGCTTAAGGGAAGGGGTATCAGTGGGACAGAAGAAGGTATCAGTGGGACAGAAATAGGTATCAGTGGACAGAAGAAGGTATCAGTGGGACAGAAGAAGGTATCAGTGGAACAGAAGAAGGTATCAGTGGGATGGAGATGGGTAACAGGAGGTAACTTTCCCTCTATGTTGGGGAAAGGGAAGGTACCAATGGGACACAACTATACTAATGTGTGTTTTGCGTTAGTACTAAGGTGGGGTGGTGCCTGGTTATTATTAGTACTAGGTGGGTGGAGCCTTGTGTTGTTGGATGGGCCGTTGGT
>WNGS01161705.1:77570-105070 GCA_020271785.1 Procambarus virginalis | reverse complement strand
CTTCGTGGAACCCTACGAGTCAACAGTTGGATGCAAGCACGTCGAGAAGTCTTCCCAAATACCTAGCGATATATCTAGACGACGAGGGAATTGACAGTGTTGTGAGCTTCAAGTGCTCTGAAGTCGGGTGCTGTGCGTGTGTCGTCCGGGACGGCTGATAACTTCAGTGACTTCGTAGTGGTGAGAGGCAGTTCCTCTGGGATTACAGTGACAAGGACTAATTGGGAAACGTACGACGACCGCCGAGACGTAGGCTGGCTGCCGTAGTTGGGAGGAAAGTTGACGGCCAGGAGACCGACTTCAACCCAGCGACGTACTGTAGGGAAAGAAGCACGGACCTGCTGTGTACAGAAGCGGCGAGACGCGACATCCTAAGGCGTGGGGCTTGTGTTTCTGGATGAACGAGGCGAGAGCCTGGACCAGGAGCTACAACCCAACTGTCATCCTAGGATAGGTGAAGTAGGTGTTTACAGTTCCCTCCCATTTCCCCTTTAGTTAGCTATATATATTCTTGTCAGTATATTTTGTATGTCGTGAGCAAGTCTCACCTGAGTTTAAGTCACAGAGTGCACAGTATGTGGTGAGGCTGCCCAGAGCGCTCACAGTATCAATTTACATATATATCTATGTGTGGGTGTGTGCAAGCACCAAGATTCATCAGAGAATTTACTGTGACTATTATTATTGATCTGTGATTATTATTATTATATATATTGGTAGTGAACCAGATATTGGTGTATTGAACTCTATATAATCTATTGATATAAATGCCTGTGGATTGATCTCTATAATCTATCAATATAAATGCCCGTGTGTTGATCTCCATAATCTATCGATATAAATGCCTGTGTGTTGATCTCTATGATCTATTGGTATATATATGCCTGAAGTTTGATTACTGATTTATATATGACATGATTGTGTGCTGAATAATATCATATACGTGAAGTGTTTGCCAGTGATATCTCTGTGAGAGGAAGTATAAATATAAAGAAAAGTTCAGTGATCAAGTGAGTGCATTCACAGTAAATATTATCAAGAATAGAGTAATCTTTTGGTACAGTGAAAAGTCACTGTGAGAGTATTGTGAATATAGATGTTGATCGTGAGGCCAGTGAAATCATAAGTAAGCCATGTGAACGTTGATTAGTGTTTTGGAAAAAGTTAAATAAACGGGGATCGCGACAATTAGAAAACAAGTACTAGTCTGTTCCCACGATCGCGAGGGCCCGGTCAGCTGGCATTCTGACAGGTGACACGTGCCGATGTTGCCATATGGTGCGCTCTAGAATATTATGCTATGAATGGAGCGATTGTCATATATTAATTCTGATACATTGATGCATATATATTTCTCGTTGTCTTTTAAGTAAAATACCAAAACTCTTTGGTGTTTGATATCATCCCCTCCATTTATCTTGTGACCGTGTAATGATATAAAGTAGAGTGACCTGCCTGATACTATATCACTGGAATTTGCTCTTGCCACAATTACACCTAACCACTGCAGTGTTACTGGACATCTAAAAAAACAGTTGGCGACCTTGAAGGCTGTGTAAGAGTTCGGTGTCGGGAGGGCCACAGATTGAGGGAACGATCTGTGCTCCCACTCATCTTATTATCTAAAGGCCGGTTGTGAGATCGACTGGGATACTCTCCGAGGCCAGCAGTGGAGCCTAAGGGATTGAGGGAAGACCCGCCGAACGACGGTGAGTAAGGGTTATTGTTGGAGCAACCACCTGGAAAGGAGATCCAGTCTACTGTTGCTTTAACCCTTCTCTAACGAGAACACCGTGAAACCCCGACACTACGCACACACAAACGCAGGCACAAACACAGCCAGTCACACACACACGCAGGCAGAAAGACAAAAGCACAGAAACACCACCAACCCCAAGGACTACACATATTAATCAGGGGACTCCTGCACCGGAAAGCGTAGGCAATAAGCCTCCCAAGCTGCCAGTTCAACATCAGATACCGGACGCCCAGGAGATGCACACAGCCGAATCATAAAATGCGGCACCCCACTAAAAAAAAATTTCACCCGCGGAACCCAAATGGTAGCAGGGTCACACGGGACAGGACGCACCCGGACATCATAATGGACTAACAAAGAATTAGACTCATCCAACACTTCCTCGGCGGGCGAGAAGAGTGGGAGGGGGCACCTCCCCAGGGGGACTCAGCATCGGGAAGCGCACCGAAAAACGCAAAAGGCGGCGCACAGGGCTGCGCATAGGGGGGATCCACAAATGCACCGGGGCTCCCTCCCCTTGGAAGAGGAGCAGAGGCTCCCCGACGCCCATCCTTCTTCAATATCACGACGAGGTCTCAGGCACCAGAGGCAGCCTCCCACGGAGGGGAGCCAACAGCAGGAGGCGAAGGGCTTGACACAGGAGGCAACGCAGAGCCCTCCACAGCATCCTCATCCATGTCTGCACTCTCATCCGGGGGCGACACAACCCGGTCCATCCGGGAACGCTTCGGAACAGGTCTGAGGTCATCAGAACTATCGCCCCCCACAGGAGGCACCCGAGAAGAGCCAGCGGCAGGCCGCCCCACATCCGGGAGCGCACGACTGCGCAGAAGAGCATCCTCAACAACATGGGGGATAAGTTGGCCTCTATCCACTGGGGATACCAGAGTCGGAGAGACAGCAGGCACAGCTGGTGACAAGGAAGGGGCCCGCACAAGGGATGCATCCCTCGATTATAGCAGGATGGGCAGAGGAGCAGGAGCGAGCACAGGTGAAGAATCCTTTGGAGGCAAAGGGGTAGGCTGTGGGGGCGGCTCCATACTCGCCACCACCCCCTGACGTACAGAGCGAGGATCCACAGGCGAAGCACTACGTGAGCGCAAGGGAGGAAAATCAGCCGCACGAAATACAGAAGGCTCCATCGTGCGAGGCGTGCTGCACCTGGCCGCAACGTGGCCCTCTTTACCACACCCGAAACAGGTGCGCGACTGGCCATGATAGAATATTCTCATGGATAGCCCGCAGATGGAAACCCAGGAAGGGATGTCGACGGTGAGTCGCATACCAAGTGTTCACACGCCAAGACGGAGTCCCTGCTACCTCCCAGAATGTAAAAAGTTGAAGCGGTGTGTCATCACCGCACCAAACCTGGCAAACTCGGAACGCAGTTCCTGCTCTGGGAAATCCACCGGCACACCGTGCACACTCACAAAAGTCAGTGGGCCCCATGGATCCGTCACTTGCACAGTCACAGCAGAAGCCGGTAGCGTAAACGACTCATCATTGTAGCGGTGCACAAAATCCGGCTGACGTAGCAAATTTCACCGCCATACACATAGACGTAAGTTTCTCCAGGCCCAGAAGATCGGCGACCTTTACATGCAAAACGTCCAGTAATGCGACTTCTACGAGAGGCCAGTCCACAGGAGCTGAGAAAGCAAGCCCCACAGTATCTACACGGCGAATCGGCCTACTCCCAGCCGTCGCCATGCCGCCAGCTGACGCGCCGGTCAGCGGGCGCACCTCTCCACCAACACCAAACCACCCCCTCGCAGCACCAAACAACCACTGGGAACGCGAGTGGCGACAACTGCCCCCTCCAGTGGCGAGGCCTGGAATCATTTCGAGGCAATTAATATAACGTAATCAAGGGAACACCCATTGCTTTAAGAGAATTTGTTCTTTAACAAGTAGAGTAAAGTAAGATACATTTGGGTTAATTATTTTCCTGAAAGCAGTTACGGTAGTTTCAGGGTAGCCTAGTCATCAGCCAGACAAGAATTATTGTCTGTCGTAATTAACGGTCTGTGGGCCGGGTAATTAATGTGTTTCAGGAAGTCAAAGTAACAGGATGAGACGCCGTATCTACCCCAGCACCCAGCACAGCCGGGACACACGGCGAGGGCGTAGGGACAAACGCAGCAGGAGAAGAACTCGAAGATAGAGGAGCCGTGCAGAAGGCAGTCAGAAGATTCACAGGAACTCCAGGGACACCAACCGGAGCAGGACGAGCATCCGATGGCAACACAACCTCAGATGGAGAGGCAACAACAACAGGAGGCACACCAGTCGACACAGGGGGCATAGCATCGTCCAAAGAGACGTTCACATCCACACTCACAGAAGCCTCCTCCACAGGAAGCGGCGGGAAATCCTCCTCACTGAAAAGGTTCACGGGCACAACAGCAGGCGCAGAACAGCCTGATTACCCATAAGGCCACGATAATATATCCGAAGCTGGCGTGAACTCATAGGGGTGCATGCACACTGACATAAGTGAGGGGCACCACTACGACCTCGTAGCGATAGAGAAACTCCTGATAAGCCAGCTCCTCTGTAAACTTGATAATCGCCCGACGTGCTGTCACCAACTTGACGCCAAAAATGTCCACCACAGGGACATGAAGCATTCCACACAACACAAGCTCCACCTCCGGGTACCCAGCTCGACCAGAAAACTCGAGGCCCACGGACTGAGCCCGCACTACTGGGGGAAGCGGGGACCCCCCTCTTGAACTCCATGTCAACACTGACCAGGCAGGCAGAGACTCACACGCCCCCAGCCGGCCAAACTGGCAAACACCCACCATCTGCCACAGAGGTCAGGCAACACGTCCACACTCCACGGCAGCTAGGGCGCCTCAATATTCAAATAGCATGAAAAATAGTACGTAAATTTCACATCAGAAGTGGGACTGGAAAAATGCAATTGTCATTAAAATTGGAGTAATCCGACTATTCTACTGTCCACGGCGATGGGATGGGTGCTATGGGACATACTATGGTACGTTTGAATGGGTTGGTGCCTGGTTATAGATAATAACTGGAAATCTACCACATAGGAACTATGAACATTAGCAGCATAGGAACTATATGCTTTTAGTTACATAGATACTATGGTAAAGCGAGAACGGGTTGTGTTGTCATAAGAGTTTGCTGTGCAGCACATTATTAAGGAAAGAATACTAGACTGGGAGGAATAATCAACCACTGTGTTTAAAGTAATAAAGGTTGTCTGGAAGTTAAGAGAGTCAGGTTGGCGACCTTGTATGGAAACTTATGGGCAAACAACTCGACCTGAAGTAAACCTTGAGTTTTCGTGTCCAATGACACCCAATAAGGAAACTATGGAGTGGTTGGAGTACTTCATTCCCTGCAAAGCTGGGATGCAAGGCTGGGTTCGGTAGGGGAACTCTGCCCTGAAGGTCGACTGAGGCACTCCCTAGGGGTAAACAGTGGTATCTAGGGAAGAGGAGTAAAGCTCCCTCAGTTTCAAGAGGAACAGTGACACATTTTAGCGCAGGGTACACCAGAGTCAGTGAGTCTGTCGTTCCGACTGAGTAGGTGTCAAGATCCGTGTGTCACAACGTGCTATTGCAGCCCCTTCCCAGGAAGCAGCTGAGTGCTTGGCTTCCTCATCCTGCATTGGAGAGACTCATTTTCGGATCTCCAAAAATGCTTGGTTGAATTCCAGCATTGACATAGTTATTTTCCCAGACCATGTTGCAATGTGTGATAAGGACTGAAAGACTGTCATGAGGATATTACATATATCCTTGAGGCCCAAGGTCATTCAAACCTCCAGACTGAGACGTTCACTCGCATCTCGTGGTCGCCGTCGTCAGCCTCTTCGCGTAGTGAAGATCACTATTGATAGTAGTTCCTTTCCATCTTCTATAATTCTTGTTAGTGGAAGATGCTCCGTTCAGGAGTACATCCCCCTCTCTTCGCCTCTGCAGCAGGTGCTGAAGATTTGGGCATGGTCCCTTCAGGTGCACAAGTGAGGTGTCTTTATGCTCTTTGTGTGGAGACTCCGGGTCATTCTTAGATGGAGTACCTTCTTCCCATGCTCACTGCACCAATTACGCCAGGTATGCCGTCTTCTCTCTTTGTTGTTGTTTTAGATTCAGCTACTCGGAACAAAAACGTTAAGAGTAGCACGGGCTATGCTGAGCCCGTAGTGGAATTACCTGACACAAGAGCGGGGCAATAACTTGAATGGAATCACGTTCTCTCTTTCCCATTCTTCTCCTGTCGAAACTGTAGAAGCTGTCGCCCAGTACATTGTTAAGACACACAGCAGGTATGTGGGGGTGCATAGTAACTAACAAACAGCAGGTATGTGTGCATAGTAACTAACAAACAGCAGGTATGTGGGGGGTGCATAGTGACTGACACACAGCAGGTATGTGGGGGGTGCATAGTAACTAACAAACAGCAGGTATGTGGGGGGTGCATAGTGACTAACAAACAGCAGGTATGTGGGGGGTGCATAGTGACTGACACACAGCAGGTATATGGGGGTCCATAGTAACTAACAAACAGCAGGTATGTGGGGGGTGCATAGTGACTAACAAACAGCAGGTATGTGGGGGGTGCATAGTGACTGACACACAGCAGGTATATGGGGGTCCATAGTAACTAACAAACAGCAGTATGTGGGGGGTGCATAGTGACTGACACACAGCAGGTATATGGGGGTCCATAGTAACTAACAAACAGCAGGTATGTGGAAGGGTGCATAGTGACTGACACACAGCAGGTATATGGGGGTCCATAGTAACTAACAAACAGCAGGTATGTGGGGGGTGCATAGTACGCCTGGTACACATGGTACGCCTGTCTTTCTACGTCACCTGGCTCCTCTCTCTCTTCCTCCTCGGCGGGTAAAAAGGCTTCGCTATATTCTTCACCTTCCATCTCCGACTCAATCCTTACATCATCTCTCATTCCAGTGGCGGAATTGCCTGTCCCAGCTATGGAGGTTCCTCTGGTCCTTCATTCTTTCTGAGATGCTGCCCTTCATCCAGTGCACTCCCCTGTTTCTGTCGTTCTTCACCATGATTTCCTTGACTGCTCCTCTCTGATGCCTCTTCCCGCTCCAGATTCTGTCATTCCGCCTCCGGTCCGTCCTCCTGCTCCTTTGACTCCATCATCTTTGCAAGACTTTCCTATGCTCTGTAACCCCGATTTCACTGATCCTGATACTAATCATTCTTAGTATACTGTGTTCTTCTTTGCCTTTGTTTCTCACTTGTTATCACTGTTTATGATAATGTCTATTTTTCAATGAATATTTGTGGTTTTTATGCCAACTTCAATGAACTCCAATTTCTAGTCACACAGTTTTCACTGGTTTGTGTCTGTCTCCAGGAGCCAAGGCTTGGCGCTCGTCCTAGTCGTTTCCGTTGTTATTCCTTTCTCTGTCCTTCCCCCCTCACTTCAGGTTTTGCTTGATATTCTCTTCGTCCACCAACTTTTTCAGTTGCCCATTCAGTGTTTTGCAGCTCGTATCTTTGTGAGTAAATGGCATACAGTCTGTTCCTCCCAAATGACCCGATTTCTCTTCCTGACATTAAACACCTATTGGACTCCTTACCAGAGCCTGTGCTCTTTTTGGGTGATTTAAATGTCGGCATACTCTCTGAGATGATGCTCTGACAAACACCCAATGCCGCTTTCTCGAACCATTTGACCTCTCTTCTTCTCTGTCTCTTCCTAATTCTCGTGACCCCACTCATATTGACTCCCACACTTGCACTCTTTCCTTTCCTGCCTTGATATTTCTCTCTGCTCATCTTCTCTGTATTCAGATTTCCCATGGCGGTTTCCTGACGACCTCCATAACAATGATCATTTCCCCATCCTTGTCACGTTCTCTTTCACCCTCCCCTCTCCTTCCCTAGGTGGCGTTTTGCCAAGGCTGACTGGAACCTCTTCACTTTACTCACTACTCTTTTCGACCTCTCCCTAGAGCCCTCCTAATTTTTCATGACACCGTTTTCTACTCTGCCCTCCTCTCAGTTCCTCGCTCTACCTCCCAGGGTACGCAGAACTGCATTCCCTGTTGGAATGCAGACTGTGCTCGGGCTGTCTGCTGTAAGCGCGCAGCCTGGAAGAAACATCAACGCCGACAGACGCCTGATCGTTGTATTTTGTTTCGGAAGGCGAGTGCGGTTTGGCGTGAAAGTTGGAAATTTTATGTTTCCATCATTACAACTGCCCCTGCCCCATTACTCCTCTGCCCCTGATCAGGAAGCAAATCTGTAAGATAGCATGTAAGCTTATTCCAGATGTCTCGCCAGTCTTTCACCTCCTTGGTTCTATTGTGGCTGATCCGGTGTCGGTCGCGACCGAACTGGGTTCATGTGAGGAGATGTAGAATCTCCTCAGCTAGTTTTCCTAGTTTCTAGAATAGGCTAGTCGCTCTAGGGACTCTAGAAACTGAAGCTTTCAAATTTACATATACTTGTTGGGTGTCATATGAAAGCTGATGTTAAATGCTGGCAGTTAAAACTAATGAGAGGTCTGTGATTGCTCTGTAGAGAGAATTACAGCAAAATTTTCCTGTTCTGTGAAACAGAGAGATGGTAGTAACACAAAAACCGTTAGAGGTGGAGGGGGGACAGTGAGGCGAACGCTGCCTCCCCCCCCCCCCACCAAGGGAGACGTTGAGACGTTGTGTTGGGCCTCACCCTCCTTGTGACGTCACGCCACGCCACAGGCGAGGGGCCCGTGTGATTGGTCTAGGCACCCCTGCTCCTAGGCCGAGTTTTGGCGCGAAAAGCTGTCATTGGAAGCGGCACGAGGGACAGTGCCGGCTTCCTGCTGATTGGTCAAGACAAGGTAGGGGGAGAAATAGGGGGATGTGGGCCTCTCGGGCCCGCCATAGAAGGGAGTTTGAATTGGGCAGCCAGGGTGTGAAGTGTCTAGGTGCGGGGTGGCGGGCCTGCCACCCCCACCACCGTTATCGCTCCTGTCGTTCTGTTTACTCACATTGCATGGCACTCCAGCCACCCTGGGTGTGACGAAGCCCAAAATTGCGAGAAACTGGGACTTGGACTTTGAATTGCGCCCGACGTCGTCCATGGGGAGGTGACGCCGGCCAGTGTCACTCCTGTAACCCCAGTGTAAGAGCGAGTCATGCTCTGGTATGATGGGGTTGTTAGTGATTCCCCATCCAAGTGTGTATGGCACGCGGCCACCCAGGCCGCCCTCTGGCCGCCTGCGGCCACCCGCCACCCGCGGCCACCAGTCACCCACCCATGCGGCCCGGCGCGGCCCGGCCCGGGCCAGGCCCAGGCCACCCACCTTACACCGCGCGCGAGCTGCTCGGGTGGGGTGGGGTGGGGTGCTGTGACGTCACGCGCCACCCGTGGCCACCCTCCTGAAGGCCACGCAGTGGCCACATGTTGGCCACCACCTTTGGCCACCCCCTTGGCCACATTCCCAGGACAGCCTAGGCCACATCTTGTCGACGCACGAGGAGCAAGCTAAGTGTTGACAGCCAGGTGGTAAGGACCTGGGAAATGAGGAAATGTGTGGAAGGAAACGTGAGTACTTTATCGGTGTCTCAGATTAGTGGAAATCATAGTAGAAAAGTTGTGTGAGCCCCTAGCCCGGCCAGGCTAGGGAAGTAGCTGAGACGCCCGTCTGTGGCATGCCCAGGTGACTGTGGGGCAGTACCTGGAGTGGGAAATTGTCACTGTAAATCACGTAGTGTTATAATTATATATCTGTAGATATATTGTTGTGTGTAGACTGACTGGAGTTTGGGACCAGTCAGTGTAGAGAAATCATCATATAAATGATCCAGTCTGGCGATTCTGTATAATCGTCCAGCCTTGGTTAGTGCCATGGTACCTCATTATGTAATTAGGCCAGGTTAGAGTTAATTAAGCAGGCCCGTGGGGCAGGGTTATTAGTGAATATCCTGAGGTCTGTATATATCACCTGTTGATTAATTACATTGTTATGGAGGCCATTTCCATATGTTTCATTTGCATGTTGCATGTATGAGGTTGTGTTGTGAGTCAGTAGATGTGATCGCTGACTGATTGCCTAATGATGTCATTAGCATGGGGGGCATGCTGACGGTATCATTATGTGCAGGTTTGTGCAGTGTTATCAGGTATACGATATTACTGTCCTAGGAACTGTGTTGAGGATTTAAAGGGACCCTTTGAGTATTCAGGGAAATTCTCAGTCACTTAATGGGAGCGAGCAATTTGTTAATTTGCCTAATTATGGGAGAATTAGTGCCAGCTGTCCGCGTAGAGCGACGGTGTCTTATATTAACGTTATTGTCTTGCTGAAGCCACCGGGATCGGGCGATCTTTTGCAACGTTTGCAAGATTGGAGGGACAGTAAGATTGGTATACCTTGATTGTTGCAAAACCGTGTGTCACTACTGTGTGGGCATAGTAATTATCGAGTTGCCATAGCAACCGTATGTGGGCAGTGCTATTTTATAATGTTTTGCATGCCATTATATGTGTGACCTATGTAACCTTAGGGTTACTTTGTTCTTTAAGTTGTGTTGAGTACTTAAGGATTCAGTGAGTTAATTAGGGGTAATTAACTGGATAAGGGGGTGCACACTTGAAGTTGTTGAATGAGTGAGTGCTGTTATGGGAGAACAGTGTTGAACTTGAGCTTGTGGGAATACGTGTCCGGTGCAATTAATTGTCCGTGTGACAATTAATTGACCACTCTAGCTAATTATGTAATTAGCATTCTCATCATGAATTCACGTAGTGGGAGAGGATCTGTCAGAGTCTGTCAGTGATAGTGCTAACGTCAGTTGCTCGAGACTAACTGCTTTTCGGGGTTGGGGCAATTAGTGGCTCATGATAATTAGTGGAGTAATTAACGTCTGGAGTCTTGAGGACTCAGATGACTCGGTAAAGCGAGGTCATGGGGTTAGCATAATACGTTATATTAATCATATTCTGTCTGGTGACAGTGGATTAAGTTGCACTCATTGTTAATTAGGGTAATTAACTCCTCTTCCGTGAATTCACAGTGTTTGATGAGACCTGCTTAGGCAGTGCGGAGTGAGACGTATTTATGTATGATTAATTATCGGTCCTGGTGACAGTTAATTAATTGCTCAAGGCTAATTAGGGTAATTAGCACTCATTAGTAAGTAAACGTAATTAATGTACACAGACTGTTGAGAAGCCACCCACTTGGGGTAGGCTTAGTTAACGTAACTCAATGGGATGTAATTAGTGGTCCGTTTGACCTTAATTAAGAATTACTCACTGAATACTTGCAAGGAGTCAAGTGTGATGTAATTTAAGAGTTTGAGTTATTGTGACAAGAGGACTTGTGTTAACGTAGAGTACTATCATGTTGTTGTCTAGAGTGAGACACTTGTTGTTATTAAAGTAGTACTTGTTGCTGACTGCTGTGATCAGTCAATTTCCATCATTATTCACATAATCAATGTTGCAATTGATTAAGGCAATTTCTTTTGGTTATCGTCTAGTGACGTGGGTAAAGTAACTTAGGGATGAGTGGAGCTGTGTCCCAGAATCCCACCTTGCCTGACTGTGTTCACTTTAGTTGTGATAGGGGGAGTCACTGTTAGACTACCCACCTGATTACGGGGGTCGCTCCTGTTGGACTGGAGGACCTTAAGCTTGTGATTAGAGTAGCTGCCACTAGGAAGTCGTGTCACTATTGATTGCTTGCTTGTGTCATCAGTGGACGAATTGTTCAGTTAGTTCATGTTGTCAGCCCGAAGTGTCAGCAGGATGGAGCCTGCTGTCATTTCTCGAGGGGCTGTTGAATAGCTGTGTTGCAAATGCCACTGGTTGGACTGTAACGTAATTAAATCACACGCTGTGGTGTAACTTAGTCTGTGATATTTTTCTTTGAGTTTGCAATATTGCGTCATCAGTGGGCACACCTGTGTTCAGGTTAGTTCAGTATGCAGCCACACAGCAAGGGTTGCTATTTAGCTGTTGGTTATGGTGCCACTGGATGGACATTAACGTAAAGATTAATTTGAGGAAGGGTGCTGGAGTTGCCAGTGAACCCATTAGTTATTGATGTCATTGAAAGGCTACTGATTTGATTGCATTGCAACCGCTATTGCAGGTGTAGACTGCACTGAGGCGTAGAACAGTTAGGAGGTTACTGGAGACGTGTTCCAGAACTCACTGTGTCATTTGTTGTAATTGTGATTATAGATCTGTTAGTTCTTGCTTGCGTGTTGATTCCTCTGTGGGCACGCTTATGTTCGAGTAACGTCATTGACATTCTTTTGTTTTAATGTAGTAGTCTAGTCTCTTGTTATAATAAATTGTTATTTGTTAACAGTCTTTGATGTCAACCTTCAACTATTCTGTACCACTCCCATTGTTCTGATATATATTTGATATTGTTGTTTTAAATCTTTGATATGACGGCTGCGCTCTTGGGAATTCGAATTCCAATTCATAGCGCCACACAACAAATATAAAATTTGATTGTGAGAACCCGTCGGTTACCCTTTATTGGTTTTAACGTCATGTTTAACTAGGAGGAACCAGCGGCCTATTGTGGACAGGTTTTCACCCCTGCTGGTGGAAGCCTGGCGGTTTGCTCCCGCTTCTCCTTTTTCTACTGGACTCATGCTTAACTGCCAAGAGCAGCCTTTAAACTTGTAGTCCACCTCCTAAGGGAGGTAGGCGTAGAGAAAAATCTCACAGACGCGTTACCTGTAGGTTTGGAGGTACCAACTGCGTATGTGCCCACACTGCCTTGTCTCCACTTTGGGGAGGGAGAAGTTGTTTTAGATTTGTTTGGAGTACTGTTTGTACTCTGTTGTTTACTATTAGTAGTAGATGAAGGTTTAGATGTCGCTTTTTCATCTGGGATAACTCTTTCTCGTTCTATGATGGTTTGTAACCCCTTTGTAATCTCTGTTACTGTCAGATATGACTTTCCATACAACACAAACAACTTATCCAGGATGTCCCTGGGTAATTTGCGAGTCATATGGACTTGGATTATCCAGTCTGATTCATCCAAGTTTACTTTATTTTTAAGTGCCTTAAGCAAAGACTCAAGCTCCAATCTAAAGGCTTGGAGTGAGACTGCTGTATTATTTGGATGTTTAATATCTAACAGCTTCTGGGTTAAAATTCTGATAGTCCTTTCAGGCTTCGCATAGTTGTCCTTGAGTAGTTGTACAGCATTGTCATAATCGTCATCTGTGTGATTCAGATTACAGACTACCTGAAAGGCTTCATCCTTCAAGACACTCTGTAAATACGTAAACTTTGTCGTCTTTGGTACATTGACATTAGAATCCACAGAATCGACAAATTTGCTCCAGAAATTGTCCCAATTCTCGTCCTCTGTTCCAGAAAAAGTTGGAAGACTGAGTGATGGTAATTTGACTTCTGGTGCTGTCTGATTCTGGGTAGTTGTGGCTGCAACATTTATATTGGCCTTATGGGCGTTTATCAAATCTTCATAACGCTGTAAATGTACAAACATTGCATCTTCATAATCAGAGTGTTCTTGGAGAATGTTGTTCATCGTATCTTCATCAATACTAGAATTATTTAGTATATCTTGATACTGTTCCATTTGTTGCAACACACGGTCATATTTGTTCCGTGTAAGCTTAAGATAGTTTTCCAGTGCTGCATAATTAACTGGAGTTTGATTACTCATGTCTTCACATTTGTTAATCTGCCTTGTGAGATGCCCCTTTAAGGCCCTAAGGGTTAATTTTACATTTTGGAGTGTAGACATCTTGAAAGTACTTGCTAGTCGTATGGACTTTTAACTATTTGGCACTTGAATTAATAAAGCAACTAGTTTCCGAACTAGAGCTGTTTATCATTTAAAATATACACTACTGTATAATCATACACGCTATAATTTGAGTGGTAAGCCTGTATCAATGCTGGTATTCCGCAAGCTAGCCATTCTTTATCACTCTTGGTTGGTACAGAGACACAGGTTAACACTCAAAGGTGAAATGATTATAGTTAAATTATACCTATAATTATATGTATGAATATCAGGTTGACAACACAACTCGGGTTGTCATGAATACTGCATAAAAATATGTACTTGCTAGGTTGTAATATATGTTCAACTCTAGACAAGTGTAAAAAATTCTTACCCTTACACCAGGTTAGCACAATAAATTAAACTAGGTTGCTGTACAACACCAGCCTAAAATGTCCTACCCTTGTGCAAGAATTTGCTGTAAACAATGTGGTATGCAGTATGTAATGGTGCAATATTAAAGTAATGTTTATACTTAAATTACAAAAACATTTATAAGTAACTTATAAGTAAAGTAGCCTCTTATCAACCTCTTGTAATGAAAAAGGCACAATAGTTCTTTGGCATAGGCCTCAGAACAATAATAGTGCTTTGTTGTAGTTTTGCTTGCTATGAGATTGAAAAGTTAGGCTAGAAAATGTAAATATAGCAATGTCTTTCTGCTATAATATTGCACTACTAATGTATATCAGGATTTTATATCTAGATGCAATGTACCTACTGGTTAACTGTAATAATCATCTAGGTTCAAAGGACCATAATTTTGTGGTAAAAACTCCAGGCAGTATATCTTCTTTTAATTGACTTCAATAAATTAAAGTTTATCTTATTTTTTCTTATTAGGTAAGAAATTGAGTGGACTGTATGTACTTGTTAAAACTGCCTGAAATTATTCTCACACAAATTGGAGGGACAATTTGTAGCTTAAACCACTTTGTAATGGCTCCTTCTTAAACTACAAATTGTTTACCTAAGTTTAATTATATTATTTTATCATACCACATATGGTGGTCTAATCTACTATTATTTCAACAATTATTACTAGTTATGAATACTACTACTACAATAACTAGAATGGCCTTATCTGAGCCTGTAGTAAGGGCCTGCTAAAGCTGTGTCATGTTAGCATCTATGTGGGTGTGGCCCTGTGCCTCATGGTGCCAATGGCGGCTGTGGAGGCCTTCAACGCTGGCAACAGCTAGGTACATGTGCATAGTTCTACTGCTCTGCTACTTGCTGTTCCAAGTCACAATTTACCTGTTTGGGATGCAAGGAGTTAGTACATTTCCCTAAACATATCAATACAGGTATAACATGGTATGTGAGGGCTGTAAAAATGGAGTACACGTACATGGTGTTGGTGTTGTTCATATATCATAACCGCCAATACCCTTTGATATTAAAAAGTGCACTATTGTAATATACAAATACTTGGTAAGACGGATACGTTCGTTGCTGTGATGTTGATAGGCTGTGTTGCTGGTT
Source organism: Procambarus virginalis (assembly GCA_020271785.1). Taxonomy (NCBI): domain Eukaryota; kingdom Metazoa; phylum Arthropoda; class Malacostraca; order Decapoda; family Cambaridae; genus Procambarus; species Procambarus virginalis. Next base: position 90,030 of record WNGS01161705.1, on the reverse strand, counting down.
GTTGACACGTTAATTGGGTGTCTAGGTGTTAAACCAACTCTGGAGCCATGTGCAGCGTAAGGCTGCTTTGTTATTGTTTACGTGTTTTACGTGGCGTCTGTAAGAGACGCTCTGCTTCCCTTGTTCCAATATTGTGGTTCTACTTCTAAGTTAAATTTACGTTAACAAGGGAATCAAGCTATATTTTGGTGTTAATAATTATATTCAGTCTTATTGAACACTTTTTTATTCAATTTAGACATTAAACTGTTGTATGAACAGTGGTTTAATAATGTAAATACTGCGGCGACGTCGATGACGTCACGGAGTCTCCCATTCTCTAATTTTAAGAGGGTACTGTTAAGGGAAGACTATACCATTTATGTATGAGTGTGTCGGTTTCCCGACATCCGTCGCTAATTTCAGTAATTGGCATATTTTCGGTATAAAAAGACGTAATTTCAAACTGCGAATACGTGCAGAGAGCCAGAATTAGGCTCCAAAATATGGCTCAAGAGTCGATTTTGGGATGCTTGGGATATTTTGAAAACTGCAGGGGTTGTTTGGGCAAAATGTGACCTATCGCCGCACTCAGTAATTGGCATATAGTTTGTATAAAAAGTCGTAATTTCAAACTGTGAACACGTGCAGAGAGCCAGAATTACGCTCCAAAATATAGCTCAAGTGTCGAATTGGGATGTTTGGGATATTTTGAAATCTGCTTGGGGAGGGGGGGGGGGGGGGAAATGTGACCCATCGCTGCTCTCAGCAATTGGCATATTTGCGGTATAAATTCGTAATTTCAAACTGCGAATACGTGCAGAGAGCCAGAATTTGACCCCAAAATATGGCTCAAGCGTCGAATTTGGGATGTTTGTGATATTTTGAAAACTGCTGGGAGGGTTCGGGCAAAATATGATCCGTCGCTGATTTCAGTAATTGGCATATTTTCGGTATAAAAAGTCGTAATTTCAAACTGCGAGTACGTGCAGAAAGCCAGATTTTGGCTCCAAAATATGGCTCAAGCGTCGAATTTGGGATGTTTGGGATATTTTGAAATCTGCAGGGGGTTTGGGTAAAATGTGACCCATCGCCGCTCTCAGTAATTGGCGTATTTCCGGTATAAAAATTTGTATTTTCAGACTGTTAATACGTGCAGAGAGCCAGAATTTCGCTCCAACATATGGCTCAAGCGTCGAATTTTGCATGTTTTGGATATTTCGAAAACTGCAGGGGGGGGGGGTTGTTTAAAATGTGACCCATCGCCGCATTCAGTAATTGGCATATTTTCGGTATAAAATATCGAAATTTCAAACTGCGAAAACGTGCAGAGAGTCAGAATTTGGCTTCAAAATATGGCTCAAGTGTCGAATTTGGGATGTTTGGGATATTTTGAAATCTGCAGGGGCGGCGGGGGGTTTGGGCAAATGTGACCCGATCGCCGCTTTCAGTAATTGGCATATTTACGGTATAAAAAGTCGTAATTTGAAACTGTGAATACGTGAAGAGAGCCGAAATTTTACTCCAAAATATGGTTCAAGCGTCGAATTTGTGATGTTTGGGATATTTTGAAAACTGCTGGGAGGGTTTGGGCAAAATGTGATCCATCGCTGCTTTCAGTAATTGGTATATATTCGGTATAAAAAGTCGGAATTTCAAAAAGCGAATACGTGCAGAGAGCCAGAATTTGGCTCCAAAATATGGCTCAAGCGTCGAATTTTGGATGTTTGGGATATTTTGAAATCTGCAGGGGGGGGGTCCAAATGTGACCCATCGCCGCACTCAGTGATTGGTATATTTTCGGTATATAATATCGTAATTTCAAACTGCGAATGCGTGCAGAGAGTCAGAATTTGGCTCCAAAATATGGCTCAAGTGTCGAATTTGGGATGTTTGGGATATTTTGAAATTTGCAGGGGGGGGGATATTGGGAAAAATGTGACCCATCGCCGCTTTCAGTAATTTACCTATATTCGGTATAAAATTCATAATTTCAAACTGCGAATGCAAGCAGAGATTCAGAATTTAGCTCCAAAATATGGCTCAAAGGTCGAATTAGGGATGTTTGGGATATTTTGAAAACTGCATGGGAGTTTGGGCAAAATGTGACTCATCGACACACTCAGTAATTGGCGTATTTTCTGTATAAAAAATCGTAATTTCAAACTGCGAATATGTTCAGAGAGCCAAAATTTGGCTCCAAAATATGGCTCAATTGTCGAATTTGGGATGTTTGGGATATTTTGAATTCTGCAGGGGGGGGGGGCAAAATGTGACCCATCGCTGCTCTCAGTAATTGCCATATTTACGGAACAAAATTCGTTATTTCAAACTGCGAATACCTGCAGAGAGGCAGAATTTGGCTCCAAAATATGGCTCAAGCGTCGAATTTGGGATGTTTGGGATATTTTGAAATCTGCAGGGGGGGGGGGTGTTTGCTCAAAATGTGACCCATCCTGCTTTCGGTAATTGGCATATTTCGGTATAAAAAGTCGTAATTTCAAACTGCGAATATATGCAGAGAGCCAGAATTTGACTCCAAAATATGGCTCAAGGGTCGAATTGGGGATGTTTGGGATATTTTAAAAACTGTAAGGAGGTTTTGGGCAAATTGAGATCCATCGCTGCTTTAGGTAATTGGCATATTTTCAGTATAAAAAGACGTAATTTCAAACTGCGAATACGTGCAGACAGCCAGATTTAAGCTCCAAAATATGGCTCAAGCGTCGAAATTGGGATGTTTGGGATATTTTGAAAATTGCAGGAGGGTTTGGGCAAAATGTGACCCATCGTAACTCTCAGTGATTGGCATATTTTTAGTATAAAATGTCGCAATTTCAAACTGCGAATACGTGCAGAGAGCCAGAATTTGGCTCCAAAATATGGCTCAGGCGTCGAACTTGTAATGTTTGGGATATTTTGAAAACTGGAGGAGGGGGGGGGGCAAATTTGACCCATCGCCGCTCTCAGTAATTGTCATATTTTCGGTATAAAAAATCGTAATTTCAAATGGCGAATGCGTGCAGAGAGCCAGAATTTGGCTCCAAAATATGGCTCTAGGGTCGAATTAGGGATGTTTGGGATGTTTTGAAAACTGCAGGGGGGTTGGGCAAAATGTGACCCGTCGACACTCACAGCAATTGGCGCATTTTTGGTATAAAAAATCGTAATTTCAAACTGCGAATACGTGTAGAGATCCAAAATTTGGCTCCAAAATATGGCTAAAGCGTCGAATTTGAGATGTTTGGGAGATTTTGAAAACTGCATGGAGGGGTTTGGGCAAAATGTGACCCATCGCTGCTTTTAGTAATTTGCATATTTTCGTTATAAAAACTCGTAATTTCAAACTGAGAATACGTGCAGAGAGCCATAATTTGGCTTCTAAATATGTTTCAAGCGTCGAATTTGGGATGTTTGGGATATTTTGAAAACTGCAGGGGGGTGTGGGCAAAATGTGCCCCAGCACTGCTTTCATTAATTGGCATATTTCCGGTATAAAAATTCGTAATTTCAAACTGCGAATACGTGTAGAGAGCCAGAAGTTGGCTCCAATATATGTCTCAAGCGTCGAATTTGGGATGATTGGGATATTTTGAAAACTGCAGGGGGTGTTTGGGCAAATTGTGACCCATCGCCAATCTCAGTAACTGGCATATTTTCGGTATAAAAAGTCGTAATTTCAAACGGCGAATACGTGCAGAGAGCCAGAATTGGGATCCTAAATATGTCTCAATCGTCGAATTTGGGATGTATAGGATATTTTGAAAACTGCAGGGGGGTGGGGTTTCGGCATAATTTGACCCATTGCCGTACTCAGTAATTGGCATATTTTTGGTATAAAAAGTCGTAATTTCACACTGCGAATACGTGCAGAGAGCCATAATTTGGCTTCAAAATTGGCTCAAGCATCGACTTTGGAATTTTTGTGATATTTTCAAAACTGCAAGGAGGGTTTGGGCAGAAAGTGATCTATCGCCGTTTTCAGTAATTGGCATATTTTCGGTAAAAAAAAATCATAATTTAAAACTGGGAATACGTGCAGAGAGCCAGAATTTGGCTCCAAAATATGGCTCAAGGGTCGAATGTGGGGTGTTTGGGATATTTTGAAAACTGTATGGGGTTAGGGCAAAATGTGACCCATCGCTGCTCTCAGCAATTGGCATATTTCCGGTATAAAAAGTCGTAATTTCAGATTGCGAACACGTGCAGAGAGCCAGAATTTGGCTCCAAAATATGGTTCAAGCGTCGAATTTTGGATGATTGGGATGTTTTGAAAACTGCAGGGAGGGTTTTGGCAAAATGTGATCCATCGCCGCTTTCAGATATTGGCATATTTTCGGTATAAAAATTCGTAATTTCAAACTGCGAACACGTGCAAAGAGTCAGAATTTGGCTCTAAAATATTACTCAAGCGTCGAATTTGAGATGTTTGAGATATTTTGAAAACTGCAAGTGTGTTTGGGCAAAATGTGCCCCATCGCTGATCTCAGTAATTGGCATATTTTCTGTATAAAAAGTCGTAATTTCAAAATGCGAACACGTGCACACAGCCAGAATATGGCTCCAAAATATGGCTCAAGCGTCAAATTTGTGATGTTTGGGATATTTTAAAAACTGCAGGGAGGGATTTGGCAAATGTGATCCTTCGCTTCTTTCAGTAATTTTCATATTTTCGGTATAAAATTCGTAATTTCAAACTGCCAATACGTGCAGAGAGCCAGAATTTGGCTCCAAAATATGGCTCAAGCGTCGGATTTGGGACGTTTGGGATATTTTGAAAACTGCAGAGGGGTTTCGGCAAAATGTGACCCATCGCCGCTTACAAAAATTGGCATATTTTCGGAATAAATAGTCGTAATTTCAAACTGCGAATATGTGCAGAGAGCCTCAATTTCGCTCCAAAATATGGATCAAGCGTCGAATTTGGGATGTTTGGGATATTTTGAAATATGCAGGGGGGGGGGGCAAAATGTGACCCATCGCCGCTCTCAGTAATTGGCATACTTTCGGTATAAAAAGTCGTAATTTCAATATGCGAACACGTGCAGAGAGCCAGAATTTGGCTCCAAATTATGGCTAGAAGGGTCGAATATGAGATGTTTGAGATATTTTGAAAACTGCAGAGGGGTTTGGGCAAAATGTGACCCATCGCAACTTTCAGTAATTGGAATATTTTCGGAATAAAATGTAGTAATTTCAAATTGCGAATACGTGCAGAGAGGCAGATCGTGGATCCAAAATATTGCCCAAGCGTCGAATTTGAGATGTTTGGTATATTTTGAAAATTGCAGGGGGGGGGGGTTGGGCATAATGTGACTCATCGCCGCACTCAGTAATTGGCATATTTTCGGTATAAAAATTCGTAATTTAAAACTGCGAACACGTGCAGATAGCCAGAATTTGGCCCCAAAATATGGCTCAAGCTTCGAATTTGGGATGTTTGGGATATTTTGAAAACTGCAACCGTGTTTGGGAAAAATGTGCCCCATCGCTGCTTTCAGTAATTGGCATATTTTCGGTTTAAAATTTCGGAATTTCAAACTGCGAACACGTGCAGAGAGCCAGAATTTGGCTCCAAAATATGGGTCAAGTGTCGAATTTGGGATGTTTGGTATATTTTGAAAACTGCATTGGGGTTTGGTCAAAATGTGACCCATCGCCGCTCTCAGTAATTGGCATATTTTCGGTATAAAAAGTCGTCATTTCAAACTGCGAATACGTGCATAGAACCAGAATTTGGATCCTAAATATGTCTTAAACGTCGAATTTGGGATGTTTGGTATATTTTGAAAGCTGCAGGGGGTGGTTACGCAAAATGTGACCCATCGCCGCTCTCAGTAATTGGCATATTTTTGGTATAAAAAGTCGTAATTTCAAAAGGCGAATACGTGCAGAGAGCCAGAATTTGGATCCTAAATATGTCTCAAGCGTCGAATTTGGGATGTATGGGATATTTCAAAAACTGCAGGGAGGGTTTGTGCTAAATGTGATCCATCACCTTTCTCAGTAATTGGCATATTTTCGGTATAAAAGTCGTAATTTCAAACTGCGAATACGTGCAGAGAGCCAGAATTTGGATCCTAAATATGTCTTAAACGTCGAATTTGGGATGTTTTGGATATTTTTTAAGCTGCAGGGGGTGTTTAGGCAAAATGTGACCCATCGCCGCTTTCAGTATTTGGCATATTATTGGTATAAAAAGTCGTAATTTCAAAACGCGAATACGTGCAGAGAGCCAGAATTTTGATCCTAAATATGTCTCAAGCGTCGAAATTGGGATGTATCTGATATTTTGAAAACTGCAGGGGTGTTTTGGACAAAATATGCACCCATCACGCACTCAGTAATTGCGGCGATGAATTTTCAACTAAATTTTCAACAAAATTTAGTTTGGGATATTTTCGGTAAAAAATTGTAATTTCAAACTGGGAATACGTGCAGAGAGATAGAATTTGGCTCCAAAATATGACTCAAGGGTTACAGGACCCAGGTTTATTAACACACTACAAGACCCAGCAGTACTAACACAATACAGGACCCAGGTGTACTAACGCACTACAGGACCCAGGTGTACTAACACACTACAAGACCCAGATGTACTAACACACTACAGGACCCAGCTGTACAAACACACTACACGACCCAGTTGAAATAACACAATACAGGACCAAAGTGTACTAACACACAACAGGACCTAGGTGTACTAACAGTCTACAGGAACCTGGAGTACTAACACACAATAGGACCCAGGTGTTCTAACACACTACAGGACCAAAGTGTACTAACACACAATAAGACCCAGGTGTACTAACACACAAGAGGACACAGGTGTACACCTCAAGACCCAGGTGAACTAACACACCACAGGACCCAGGAGTACTAACACACACTACAGGACCTAGGAGTACTAACACACTACAGGACCAAGCTGTATTAACACACTAAATGACCCAGGAGTACTAACACACTACAGGACCAAGCTGTACTAACACACTACAGGACCCAGGTGTACTAACACACTACAGGACCAAGCTGTACTAACACACTACAGGACCCAGGTGTACTAACGCACTACGTGACTCAGCTTTACTAACACACTAAAGGACCCTGTTGTACTAACACACATCAGGACCCAGATACACTAACACACTACAGGACACAGCTGTTCTAACACACTAAAGGACCCAGGTGTACTAACACACTACAGGACCCAAAAACAAAACTAGGCAAAATGGGAGTAAATAAACAAAATTGTGGCCACTGTAACAACTCCTTAAAGACGAAGGTAACGGGAATTGAATGTTATATCTGCAAGACTAGATTCCATTCGTATTGTACAGGAGTGAGTAACACCATGGCACTGAGAGCTGGCCACTTGCTCTGGGTGTGTAAAAATGACCTGCCAGCTTGGAATATCCTAAAAAACCTTCTAGATAACATGACGCATGAACGGAAAACTCTGTTCATTGAAAGCCTACCAGCCATCCAGAAGGAGTGGGAAAGGAACAACAACAATTCTACTATACCAGGGGCGGAGGCTATAGTCAGGGATGAAACCGAGGCTGAAACTCAGGAAGTTGTAAACTCTGACTCAGTAAGCCCGGATGTAGATGACAGTAAACTAGAAAGTGTACCAGACAGCATTGACAGCTCGATAGGTACAGACACTACAACGGTTCCCGATTGAGAAATTCAGAACAGAAGGACAGACTTATGCAAATTTTATGCTAAGGGCATATGCAGACATAGATATGCTGGTAATAAGAAAGAATTAGAATGCAGTTACCAACATCCCAAAAAATGTTTAAATATGCTTAGGAAAGGTGAGTGTCGATTTGGATCAATATGTAGGTTTTTCCATCCTGACATGTGCCAAACATCAATGGAGGACAGAAAATGCTATGACCTCAGCTGCCCACACTTTCACGTGAAAGGCACGGAACGCTACATAAAGAGTAGCAAGCAGGAAAATTAATTTGGAGGAAACTCTATAAATTTTTTATACCAGACCGACAGAGAATTCAAAAGGAGGAGCACGGAGAGTGTATGGAACTGGATGCCAGATCCACTTGCATTCCAGAATTACAGATACAATTACACACCAAAAGGTAATTACAACTACGACAGGCAACTGCCCTACAACAATCAGTACTGGTCAGAACAAACTTATTATGTCCACGCATAGTGGGCATGCCGGAAAAGTCTCCCATTCAAACTATCACTAATAGAGTAACCTCATTCATCTTTGCCAACATACAAGGACTGAAAACAAGAACAAACAACAAAGTACAGTTCATAAATGGCCTCCTCACGGAGTTAAATGCAGTATTTGGAGCTTTCACAGAAACCCATGCAGGGGAATTGTTGGACAGTGAGATCTGGATTCCAGGATATAACCTATACAGGTGTGATAGGAAAATTAGGTCACATGGAGGAGTGGGTCTGTATATTAGGGAAGACCTTGTATGCTCGGAGCTCCTAAACGTTACAAATGAGGTGGTAGAGGTACTGGGATTAAAAATAGAGAAAATAAATTTAGTGATTATTCTTATATACAAACCGCCAGATGCAACGGCTGAGGAATTCACAGAACAGATAAACAAAATAGAGAATAGCCTTGATAATTTGGAGAACCCGATACCTGATATTATCTTCCTAGGTGACTTCAACTTGCCTAGTCTCAGGTGGAAAATAGCAAACAATAATATTATACCAGGAAATCTATCGGGACCTAACCAACCACAGATTAGAGAACTACTTAGATTCTGTGACAAATTTTCACTCAGTCAGCAGATATCGGAGCCAACGAGAAATGAAAATATTTTAGATTTGGTCTTTACGAACAATGAAGACATTATCAGAGACATTACGATATCAGATACCACATATTCAGATCACAAGCTCATTGAAGTGCAAACGACCATCAATACTCAGAATAGACCTAAAACGTTGATAAAGCGAGAGGGGCTATTCAGTAAATTCAATTTTAATAATAAAAGGATAGACTGGGAGATAATAAACAGGGAACTTACAAACATTCCATGGGAAACTGTTTTAAGTAATACAAGTCCTACAGAAGGAATAGAAAAACTGACTTCGGAAGCGTATCAAGTCTGTCTGAAACATGTTCCTTTGAGGAAAGCCAGAAAGAGATCTAACGTAGAAAGAGAACGCAGACGACAGTATAAACGCAGGAAAAAATAACAGAACTGCTTATGCAGACACGAATTTCCCGTCAAAGAAGGAATAATTTAAATAGGGAGATTGAAGAAATCGAGCGGAAATTGAAACACTCATATGAAACTGAAGAAAGGCAGTTAGAACAGAAAGCAATTCAGGAAATAAAGAAAAATCCAAAATATTCTTCTCATATGCGAAATCAAAAGCAAAAACCACTGCCAGTATTGGACCTATTCGTACAAGTGAAGGTTCATACACGGAGGATGACAAAGAAATTAGTGAAATCCTAAAAAAGCAGTATGAGGACATGTTTAGCACTCCAATAAACAACATGAAAGTGGAAGATCCAGATAATTTCTTTATGCGGGATATTCAAACCCCTGTAAATATAACTGATATCAACACGAGCGCACTAAATTTTGAAAGAGAAATTGAAAACATGCCCATGCACTCGGCCCCAGGTCCAGACTCATGGAATTCAATATTTATAAAGAAATGCAAAGTGCCGGTAGCACAGGCACTCAGTATAGTGTGGAGGAAGAGCTTGGACACGGGGGAGATACCAGATGCACTTAAAGTAGCAGACATAGCCCCTCTACACAAGGGAGGGAGCAAAGCATTGGCAAAGAATTATAGACCAGTTGCACTAACATCGCACATCATAAAAGTATTTGAGAGAGTGATTAGGAGTCAGGTCACCAATTTCATGGAGACCAATGACCTTCACAACCCAGGCCAACATGGATTTCGAGCGGGAAGATCGTGCCTCTCACAGCTACTTGAGCACTACGACAAAGTCACTGAGGCATTAGAAGAAAAACAGAATGCTGATGTGATATACACGGACTTCGCAAAGGCTTTCGATAAATGTGACCATGGCGTGATAGCACACAAAATGAAGTCAATGGGAATAACCGGTAAAGTAGGACGCTGGATACTCAGTTTTCTGTCAAACAGGACTCAGCGAGTAACGGTCAACCATATAAAATCTAGTCCAAGTGCAGTTAAAAGCTCTGTACCTCAGGGTACAGTCCTTGCACCGCTGCTTTTCCTTATTCTCATATCAGATATAGACAAAAATACAAGTCACAGCTTCGTATCATCCTTTGCAGATGACACAAAAATCAGTATGAAAATTACCTCGGCTGAAGACATTGAAAAACTTCAAGCTGATATTAATAAAGTTTTCGACTGGGCATCAGAAAATAACATGATGTTTAACAGTGATAAATTCCAGGTACTCAGGTACGGTAAAAATGAGGACCTTAAACATAATACAGAGTACAAAACACAATCAAATGTACCCATAGTAGGAAAACAGCATGTAAAGGATTTGGGAATAATAATGTCTGACGACCTAACGTTTAGGGAGCATAACCAAGCAAATATTGCGACAGCCAGAAAAATGATAGGATGGATTACGAGAACTTTCAAATCCAGGGATCCCATCACAATGGTTGTACTCTTCAAGTCACTTGTGTTGTCCCGTCTTGAGTACTGCTCAGTACTCACTTCCCCCTTCAGAGCAGGAGAGATTGCTGAAATAGAGGGAATACAGAGAACATATACGGCACGCATAGACGAGGTAAAGCACCTAAATTATTGGGATCGTCTCAAAGCTCTCCAAATGTACTCACTAGAAAGAAGACGAGAGAGATATCAAATAATATACACATGGAAGATACTGGAGGGCCAAGTACCAAATCTGCACAGTAAAATAACGACGTACTGGAGTGAACGATATGGAAGAAAATGCAGAATAGAACCAGTGAAGAGCAGAGGTGCCATAGGCACAATCAGAGAACACTGTATAAACATCAGAGGTCCGCGGTTGTTCAACGTCCTCCCAGCAAGCATAAGAAATATTGCCGGAACAACCGTGGACATCTTCAAGAGGAAACTAGATTTATTCCTCCAAGGAGTGCCGGACCAACCGGGCTGTGGTGGGTATGTGGGCCTGCGGGCCGCTCCAAGCAACAGCCTAGTGGACCAAACTCTCACAAGTCAAGCCTGGCCTCGGGCCGGGCTTGGGAGTAGAAGAACTCCCAGAACCCCATCAACCAGGTATCCCATAGGAATTTATTCATCTCCTCATAGTTTCCCTTTCGGTACGCCAGCCCTTTGGTTCCCAGTTCTTTTTTGGGGGTGATAATTCCTAGCTCAACCAGGTACTCAAAGCTCAATACACTATGATCACTCATTCCCAAGGGGGCTTCCAACTTAACTTCCCTTATATCCGACTCATTTAGGGTAAATATCAAATCAAACAAGGCTGGTTCATCCCCTCCTCTCATTCTTGTCGGTCCCTTGACGTGTTGACTTAGAAAGTTTCTTGTTGCCACATCCAGCAGCTTAGCTCTCCATGTGTCTGGGCCTCCGTGTGGGTCTCTGTTCCCCCAATCTATCTTCCCATGGTTGAAGTCTCCCATGATTAGAAGTCTGGATCCGTTCCTGCTAGCCACAGAAGCTGCTCTCTCTATTATATTGATGGTGGCCATGTTGTTTCTATCATATTCCTGTCTGGGTCTTCTGTCATTCGGTGGGGGGTTATATATGACTACTATTATAATTTTCTGTCCTCCAGTTGCAATGGTGCCTGATATGTAGTCCCTGAAACCTTCACAGTTCTGAATTACCATCTCTTCGAAACTCCAACCTTCTCTTAGTAGCAAAGCCACACCACCTTCTCCTCTCCCTTCTCTCTCTTTCCTCACTACATAGTAGACCTGTGGAAACACTGCATTTGTTATGATTTTCGTTAGCTTTGTTTCTGTGAGTGCTATTATGTCTGGGTTTTCTTCTAGTGCCCACTCTCCAAGTTCACTAGTTTTATTTGTAATCCCATCTATGTTAGTGTACATCGTCTTGAAGCTCACTTTCTTCTGTTCATTTACATATCCCTTTCTTGGCGAGTATTCTACTGGTGTGGGAAGCTGTTCCGTGGGTGAGAGGATCTGTGAGGTGGTTTGCAGGGTCGCAGAGGGTTTTGGGGTGGGGAGTGGGGGTTTAAGGGAAGGGGGAGCGGGTAGGGTGTGGGTTAAGGAGATAGGGTGTGTGTGTGTGTGTGTGGTGTGTGTGTGTGTGTGTGTGTGTGTGTGTGTGTGTGTGTGTGTGTGTGTGTGTGTGTATGTGTGTGTTGTGTGTGTGTGTGTGTGTGTGTGTGTGTGTGGTGTGTGTGTGTGTGTGTGTGTGTGTGTGTGTGTGTGTGTGTGTGTGTGTGTGGGAACTCACCTGTACTATGTGTGTGTATTCAAATCTTCACTTGAAACTGTGTATGGAGTCAGCCTCCACCACATCACTT